>JASBNA010000089.1:0-147787 GCA_038087015.1 Cerrena zonata | reverse complement strand
TAAAGAGAATCAGCCATTGTATATCAATCGATTCAGCCATTCTATATAAATCGATTCAGCCATTAGATACAAATCGATTCAGCCATTCTACACAGATAAATTCAGCCATTCAATAGAATACAACATTCAATACAAATACACTTCCATGCACTTCAATACTTCCATACACTTCAATACTTCATTACACTTCGACTTCAATACACTTTGACTTCAATACTTCAATACTCAATACTTCAATAAAGTCAGTACAAGTCCATAGAGCGGTCGTGTCCCTCCCCCATTTCCCTTTTCTGGAGTCGGCGGTTGCAGCATTTTTTGCATTTTGAAAAACTCCCACTTCTTTTCTTTTCCCAATCAACGGCGGTAATCTAGAAAGACCCCATTGAACGAGGTAATCATCAGATCAGTCATCGTCATTGAGCCAGCGATTGCAGTCCCGCTACCAATTCCAGAAGATAGGTGTGTACTGGTGTTCGCTCTATTGTTAGTTTAGGCGCCGACCCCTGGAGAGTTAAAACCTGGAAACTGGGCTAGGTTGTCATTCACGATCAAGGGTGTCTTGACCATTTCGATTGTTAGGCGCTAGGTGCTTGTTCCTAGAATCCTGTTTGATTCTCTGCTAGTGATTGACTCTTGTGATTGATTTGCTGCTAGTGATTGATTTGCTGCTAGTGACTGATTTGGCTGCTAGTTTTACTGCCGTGGAAATTTCTGATTGAAAATATAATTAACGCTCTTGTGCTGAGGTCTGCAATTCCTATTTCACTTACATCCGCCCTTGTATCCTTTTGTTTTCCATCTTTGCCCACCATTTTCGCTTGTTTGTTCGGTTATTCGTGGTTCCCACTCCAAAGCTGGTCTTTGTACATTCTACTATACTCAATTGCCCGAGTGAATACTAATACAAAAATTCAATTGCCTACTGAGTAAATACAAAAAAACTCCCAGAAACCAAAAAAAAACTCCCAGAAAACAAAAAAACACTCAGAAAACGAAAAAAACACTCAGAAAACAAAAAAAAACACTCAGAAAACAAAAAGAGAACTCAGAAAACAAAAAGAAAACTCAGAAAACAAAAAAAAAAAATAAAAAAAGAGAAGCAGCGGACAAACAAACAAAAAAAACTCAGTAAAAAAATAAAATTTTTTTTTTTTTGGTCCTTTTGGGTATTCCTTTGATTTAATCTGTAATATACTGCCATTTTTATCAGCTTAAGATCAATTGAATCACTTGTTATAACCATTTACTTGTTGTTATTGCTGTTTTGTTTCAAAGTCACTAGAAAAAGTTGAAAGTTGACATTAATCATCTGGTTTGGGGGAGTGTTAGATCAATAAAATAGCTTTGACCTTATTTATTAATTTTCATTTCTTCCAAAGAGTTGCCTTTTTTACAAAGCATTTATTTTTTTTGCCCTTGTCTTATTATTTTTTTAAAAACATTTTGATCCTTGCCTTGATCATTAATAATAAGATACAATCTTTATTTCATTGTTGTTCTCTTTTCTATTTATTCCAAGTCATATATGAATCAAGCATTAAAATGGAAATTTCAAAAATTACTTCACCAAATGACTGGATCTACTTTGCCAAGGGTAATGCGAATATTTTATTCAAATATACTGGGAATAATGATTATTTAAGGCATAAACTATTAAGAGTTCGTCTATTGAAAGAAGACGATCAGTACATCTCGACGTGTGAATTATATGATTTCATCGAGTTAAGATGTAAACATTTATTTCCCCAACAAATCATTGATATTCAATTAATTGTATTAACCACCGATTTTGTTAATCAACTAGATAATCATGGTAATCAACTCATGTTAAAGGAAAGATATGGTTTATTAATTCCAAATATCTTAGATGGGAATTATACAAAACAATTTTTATCGAAAAATTGTCATCTTTATATTGGTAATAATAATCCTTTTAGTTATGATGATCAATTTCAAAATGAATATTCTCAAAATAATATAAATGGTCATAAACCTGATCAAAATGATTCTAACGATACAATTCCTACTAATAATTTGAATAATAGTCTGACAACAAATAACAATTACCCTACCAATACAAAACAGCCAGATTCTCCTAATCACCCCCATCGAAATATTGTTAATGATGATCGTAATAATATAATTAATCATGTAAGTTCATTAAAAGATTTCTCAACAAATAATAAAATTGATCTGGTAATTTTTGAAATAAAACCAAAATGGTTATATGATAATACTTCTTCAAATTATTGTCGAACTTGTCTGTTGAATATTTTAAAAGGTTATTCAAGACATTTTTGTCCACTTGATTTACTTTATCCAGAAACAATAGATGAAGGTTTAGAAGATATTTTTTCAGTTATTCCAAAAGAATTATTAACTACAATTGAAGAAATTAATAGAATACCACTTAAACAATTATTTAAAATATTTTTAAGTAATCCAAATAGTGTTTTCCAAAGATTAAAAGAATATCAAAGAATTAATAATAAAAATGATTTAATTAAAAATTTAACTTCAATCGATGATGTTTCTCAAAATTTATCTTTGGTTATGACTTTAAGAGATGTCGGTTTATTCATAAAATTTGAAAAATACGATAAATATAATAATATTCATAATAGTCAAAATAATATTAATAATTTAATCACCATTGAAAATTATGGTAAATTCTTATTAACTTGCAATATTTATGATTTGGATTTAAAATCAAAATTAAAATATAAGCATTGGTTAGATATTGAAGAAAAATTACAAAGTATTTATAACTCTTCAAATCCAAATTGGAGATCCTGTATCAAACGTGATAACTCAGTTGATAATTTGGAAACATAATCCTAACAAGCATTACCTTTACCCATTCCGTTCGACTTGCCATACTCCTTCATTTATCATCAATTTTTTAATTCGTTTCATAAATTTTTAATAATATATATGATTTTTTTCCTTGATCTTTTCGTATTCATTTATTTTAAATATGTGATTAATTCTTTTTGAATCTCATCTCTTTAGCATTTAATAATATATTTGACTTTTTCCAATCTTTATTTTGTAAAATTCTTCACGACTTACATTAAGTTTAGTTAAATATTTCTTATTTACTAAATTGTATATAGATATATTATTTTATTTATTAAACAAACTCTTAACGAAGAACAATTTTTTTTGAAATAATTACTTGAATTTATACAGTTTACCAAACATCTTCTTGATATCTATTTTGAACCTTGTAAGATCTAATAATTTCATGACCTCTTTCTTCACTAACACTACGTTCAGCAGAAATGATATTAGATAAAGTGTTTTGAACATCTCTGGCCATTTTGGAAGCATCACCACAAACATAGATATATGCACCATCTTCTAATAATTTATTAATTTGTTGAGATTTCTCTAAAAGCTTCTGTTGAACATAAACTTTTTTAGCTGGATTTGCTCTAGAGAATGCAACTTCAAATTCAAAGGATTCACCTAAAACTTTAGCATATTCTGGCCATTCATTTTTGTAAAGGAAATCTTCATTTTCATTTCTACAACCATAAAATAATAATGTTTTACCAACTTTGGCATCATTATTCTTCTTTAAAGCAACACGTTCCCTAACAAAACCTCTCATTGGAGCAATACCAGTACCTGGACCAATCAAGATAACTGGAGTATTTGGGTTACTTGGTAATTTAAAAGTTGATCTTCTAATATGAACAGGTAATTTATAATTTGAGAATAATTTTCTTGGACCATTTAAATCATAAGTAACAATTGGTTTTTCAGATGATTTATTTTGATTGATTTCGATATCTTTCAATAAGTTGGTAACCACACCGGTTACCAATTGGTCACCATGTTTTTCTGCTTCAACAACAGCAGTGATATGAACAGTTGTCTTTTCTGATAAAGAAGACGAAGAAATTGAGTAATAACGAGATTGTAAGTGAGGAACTGATTCAATAAGGAACTCAAATGGAACATTTGACCAAGGTTGACCATTTGATAAATATAATAAAGCATTAGCAATATTAAAATAATTATCATGAATTTTTTCAGCGAATAAAGCTTTATCACCACTAATTTCCAAAGTACGTTTTTTAGTTTCTTCATCAGGAGCAAATTGGGCGATTGAAGATAAAAATTGTCTTGAAATTGAACCCGAGATTTCCAAATGATGTCTAATGACAGCACTATAAGTAATAGGAGTATAGAAAGGAATGGTAATGGTAGTATCCAAAGCTTTCAACTCAAAAACAACATCAACTTTATTTTCCAAACCAAAAGCTTTTATGAAATAATCAACATTTTCATTTGCATTGCTTGGCCAAATAGCGATATGATCCCCGGTAGAATATCTTAAATTAGTATTTGATAAATCGAATTCAGCATGAACACAAGATCTATCTTTTGATTCGAATAATTCTTTAGTGTGAGTGATTTTAGAAATATAAGGATGAGAATGATCAAAAGGACCTCTTGTTAAATCGGTATTAGCTTTGGTGATATAAGCTTTACTTGGTTCACCATTAGAAACATGGGGATCATCAAGGGGCATTTCTTCAATTTCCGTTAATTCAATATTTG
Organism: Cerrena zonata; assembly: GCA_038087015.1. NCBI lineage: Eukaryota > Fungi > Basidiomycota > Agaricomycetes > Polyporales > Cerrenaceae > Cerrena > Cerrena zonata. Next base: position 143,215 of record JASBNA010000089.1, on the reverse strand, counting down.
GTTGATAAACTGCTTCATGTTCTTCGAAATTTAAATTATTCTTCAAAGATTCAAACACAGAATCTTTCCAAGCTAAGAAATCTTCATCCATAGTCCCATTACCATCATCACCTTCACCATATTCAGCAAATCTTTCAGCACCTAATTCTTCTAATCTAGTATTAATTTTTTTACCCATAGCGTTATAGAATTCATAAGTAGAATTACCTAAACCAAAAACCGAGTATCTCAAAGAAGACAAGTTATCTGCTTCATTATCTATAAATTCAAAGAAATCAACTGCATTATCAGTTGGTTCACCTTCACCGTAAGTGGCAGCCAAAAAAAACACCAAAATATCATCACCGACATCAGCAAAATTTTCATAATCATAATCAGCTAAATCTGCAATCAAAACTTTCAAATTAAACTTAGAACTGAGTTCTTTCGCTAATTTAGAAGCATAATCCTCCGCGGTACCGGTTTGAGATCCAAAGAATACAACGGTATTCTTTCCATTTTTTTGCAAAGTTTCAACCAAGTTTCTAGATGTCTCTCCTCCAACACTGGCAGTAAACCCGGCAGAAGTTCCATCGCCACCAAATATCTTATTCTTTGCAAAATATGCAATCATTGCCACCGCAATGGCAATCATTACTGTAAAATCTAAAGTATCCAAAGCCATATTGATTCGTACCTTGTGCTCTCAACAAAATGTTCAACTAATTATCTAGAGCAGTATGTTGTCCTGATGCCCGGTCCTCTCCAAATAAGCTAGGCTATAAAACAAGTCTCTTGATATCAATTCAGTAAAAAGAAAGTAGTACTAGTCTTGGAAGAAACTTTCAGATCGTATAGATTTTTATGAGCGTATAATTTCTTCAGCGGAACGAGTGTTTTTTTTTTTTTCCGTGTCTTTTTTTTTCTTTTCGTTCCGTTTTGACAGTCTTTAATCCAGTGGTTTTCCAGTTTTCCAGGTTAAATCAACTACTTGCTGGCTTACAGACTTGGGGGTTGTATTTACGATGGTAAGAAGATGTATTAGACGGCTGCTATTTAAATTATGTGAGCGAAGCTGCTGTTTTGCAGTGAAAATCACAAGGTGAGCGTATTCCACCTTCGGACATGCCAAAATTTTCACAAGGAAAAGATGTTTCTCATATGATCTCTGCTGAGATAGGCTCCACCCCCCACTGTTCAGATTCACAGGCTGATGTATCGTTAACATGTGCGGCCATCACGGCCACTAATTTGGCCGGTTTCTGCCTTGTTGATCTATCTTGAGCCTTCTTGAGTTTCTGGACCTTCTGCTTCTTGACCTTCTTGACCGTCTTCTTCTTGACCTTCTTGACCATCTTCTTCTGCTTCGTCTTGGAACTGGATGGACTCTCCGTAGGTTCTTTCGATGGTCACCACTGTTTTCCTCTTGGTGTCTAGATCAAAGTTGTCTCCGTAAATGTCTTTGATGATTTCAAAGATGGACTTGGGGTCTAATTCCATGAACGTTCTGACCCCAAGACTGAAACTACCATTAGTCGTTTCAGTCTGTTTGCTCTTGGGCGTCGATCGTATTATATAGTCTTTTCTGATTAACTCATTGATAAATTCGGTCAAGTTCATGTTGAGATTGGGGATTTTATGATTTAGATTATCACTGATTCCAAATTTTTTCAATATCTTTACTAAATCTTGTTCGTTAATATGATTCTCTTGTATGATAAGTATTCCAATAATCAATAGAATTATCCCCATTTTGATCAACTCCATATTGCTTGAAGGAGTGTTCAGCTTATAGTATTTCGGTAAATAGAATTGTGCATCGTTGGTATTTCTTTCATTATCAACTTCACTAATCAAGTCACCAGTGTATAGTCTCTGTAACACATGTTTTGCCTTGGGGGTTAAACAACTCACTAATCCCATACTCCCATTAGATTTAGTACTGATTTTAGTCTTACCATCATTATTCGTTTTTCTTCTTTTATTTGTTTCTTCCTCTCCACTATCCCCCTTCAACGTAGGTAGGTGAACTAAATCCATACCGAATATCTCCTTCATATCCTGTTTAGCCTCATCTAATACCAACTTATTGTATCCGGGTCCTCTATTTGATCTATGCCCGTCTTCTCGTCCGTTTTCTCCCAGAACCTGGTTGATGGCTTGGCTTATATGCTCCCTTCGCACCATCTGGTACTTGCTATGCCGTGATATAATCATCCTAACTACTCCAATAACGCTATCTGTTCTATACTGGGCATTAGAGCCTTCTTCAGCTCCCTCTTCGTGCTCGCTACCGTACGCTTCATTGCCCCCTGGCGATTGCTGGGTCCCAAAATCCTCCTCGTCTTCGTCACCGTAAACTATCCGAGAGCCTCTGGGTCTCCGACGTGACATGGTCTGTTGATTCTTCAAGTATCCTTCTCTTGATTCACTTTTGAAGCCTTTTGATAATCGGACGCGTCCCAAAATACTTTTGGTGTATGGGTTTTTCCTGTTGATGGTCAATGGGACCAAAAAGGACCAAATCAAACAACGACGTTGACTGCTTCTACGTCCTCAGAAGACGGTTTACCGGTTTTAGATACCTCTTGTCTGTTGGTGGTCCGACTATTGTTGAAGGGTGATTGGATTTCAGTTGAAAGTATGGCGTTTCTGGCATCCACATTAGGAAAGATTGTTGATGAATTCCGTCTTGACAATCTTATCAATTTTGAAATACGAAACCTCGAGCTCTGCTATTCTTTCCCATTTGTCAATGGATTGAGACTTTGCAGTTTTTCGATAATATAAATAGTTGTGATTTGCTCTTTTAATAGGTTCCGTGTCTCCGAAAACCAACTACTGCTTACTCCTACTTCAGAACATGAGTGATAATTTCTTGAAGTTCAACTCAAGGAGATCCACAGTTTACTCCACCAGGGGGATAGTTGCGTCGAGTCAGCCATTGGCCAGTGCTGCCGGAATTAAAATATTATCACTTGGAGGAAATGCCCTTGAAGCTTCGATTGCCGTTAGTGCTGCTTTATGTGTGGTTGAGCCTACTTCTACAGGGATTGGAGGAGATTGTTTTGTATTGTTTCAGCTGAAAGAGTCTAAAAAAGTGGAAGGGATTAATGGTTGTGGAAGAGCTGCTGCAAAATTGACTATACGAGATGTTTTCGATCTTGAGAATAATGGTAATTCTTTGAAAAGAATTCCTAATCAATCGGTTCTCTCCATAACGGTTCCTGGTGCCATTGCAGCATGGCAAGATTCTTTTGAGAAATGGGGGTCCGGTAAGGTGTCTTTCGAACAAATCTTACAACCGGCCATTGATTTGGCTAACGATGGCTTTGGAGTTCATGAAATCGCTTCTGATCTTTGGAATAAGTGTGAAAAAAAGCTTATATCTCAAAATCCAAAGGTTGATCCTTTGCAAAATCCTCTTTTGTTGAATGGTAAAGCACCAAAGGAAGGAGATTTCATTGATAATAAACCTTTGGCTGATGCACTTAGGCTAATTGCAAAAAATGGTAAAAAAGCTTTTTATGAAGGCCCAATAGCTGACGCAATTATCAAAACCACTGATGCAAAACATCATAAGCTCACGAAAGAAGATTTAATTAAGCACGAATCAACTTTTGTTGATCCTATTTCTATTGAGTTTGGTGATTATAAAGTTTGGGAAATACCTCCAAACGGTCAAGGTTTAGTTGTACTCATAGCTTTAGGAATAATAAGAGAACTCAATAATTTGGGGAAAATAAATTTATCAACTTTAAAGCATAATTCTTCTGAATATTTACATCTTTTAATCGAAACTTTGAAAATCGCCTTCAAAGACGCTGATGAAATCATTGGTGATCCAAAATTTGATGAAGTACCTGTGAAAGAAATTTTGTCTTCAGATAATCTTCGAAGAAGAGCAAAACTATTCAATCCCGATAAAGCCTTGGATTTGGCTACTGTTGAAAGTCCTTTGCCAGGCCATCATCATCGCTCTAACACGGTTTATATATCAGTCACCGATTCTGAGGGTAATGCTTGTTCCTTCATCAATTCTGTTTATTACGGATTTGGATCTGGTATCCTTGTTGATGATTTCGGATTTTGCTTGACCAACCGTGGAGCTAACTTTAACTTAACTTCGGGATTGAACAACTGCCTTGAGGGGGGTAAGAGACCATATCACACGATTATTCCGGGCTTCATCACCAATTTGGAAAACGACTTTTTTGCAAGTTATGGTAATATGGGTGGATTTATTCAACCGGTTGGTCATGTTATTCATTTTTTGAACTTAACTTTGTTTCAACTCAATCCTCAACAGTCAATTGATAGTCCTCGTTTCTCACTTCGTCCTTCAGAGCTGGGAATCGACACCGGCCGTGGTGGTGGTGGTCCGGCATCCACAGAGGTCACTGTAGTGCAACTTGAAGATGGTATACCAGAAGATGTAATTCAGGATTTGCAAAAACTAGGTCATTCTACAGAGGTCATTAGCGGATATGAACGATCTACTTTTGGCAGGGCCCAAATTATAAAAAATGAATCAAAATCTGGTAAATTATTACATTCTGGTGGTTCCGACCTAAGGGGTGATGGAGCTGCCGTGCCCTTCTTGTGACCTCTACTTTTATAATTTATATAGATTCATATATGTGCTCAGAGTGATGGGTTATATTAATTTACCTAACAAGTTTAGAATAACATCTCCTTGTAAGAAAGATGAACAGTGACAAAGTACCTCAATTGATAATGTCATTGTGGATGTCTAACATGAATTATGAGTCTTTGGCTGCGAAAAGTGTTTTACTGAAATAGGGTTTAAAATCTTTTACCGTTGAAATCAACATATTGGCCTAATCCCAGAAGTGTGTTTTAATCCGAGGATTTCCCGCTTTCCCTTCAACTTGTCATCTTTCTATCAAGTTTTACAACATACAAAGCGGTGGGAATCGCTAACTAAATGTAAGTTCTATATTTCTAAAAGCAACCAGACCTCAATATTTCGAGTATTTTTTTGGCCCGTATTTCATAATACTTACTTATACAATTATCCAATATATAAGGGTTGGGGAAAAGTTCAAATAAAGATCTCATTAAAAATGCTTGAAAGCTATTCGATAAAGATGAAAGCCAGTAGCAGAAAGCTTTTAATCATTGTCTTAAATATACTGGATAGCCTAGTTTGGTTATGGACTAGTCGAGTTAGTCGACCCAGATTTTAATATCATCGGATAGTTCTGAATTTATTGTATTTTATCTGAATTACGTTTCAAATATTTAATCAACACGGTTTTTTAGGTTTATCTAAGTCTTTTCCTCGTATTCAGCTCTAAATATCTTCTGATCTTTACAAATAGATAAATAAAAAAAAATAAAAAAATGCTTTTCAAAACAAATTAACAATTAATACTTATATATTTTAAGATACTGCAACATTGCAATGCCACTAGTTACGAAAACTCGTTAATTTGAAAATTTTTTAAGCAAATTTAAACTTTTGCATAACTGAATCATTTGCTTGAATAATTTACCCAAACAAATATTTTTATAGAAAGGGTTTTATAGTGTAGTGGTTATCACTTTCGGTTTTGATCCGAACAACCCCGGTTCGAATCCGGGTAAGACCTTTCTTTTTTGTCGATTTTTTAGCGGGGAGTAAGTGCCATAACCAGAAATAATGGAACTAACTATTGATAAAGAGTTGGAGTTCAGTGAAGAACAGTTGAATTAAAAGATTCAAAGACTAACATGGAAGAAAACGCTACCCATGGGGTCGAAGTTGAGATGTCTCGACTCAAAATAGCGGAAGATTTTGGTTTAGAAATGGGAAGTGATGAAATGAAGAACTTAGTTGTGGAGTATGACGATAAACTTACAATAAAGAACTACTCCACAAGTTTCAACTTAATTGATTCAGATGATAAACCAGATTACCGAAATGTGACTTACAAATCTCCTACAGAACACCTTAACTGTCCTATATGTCAACAGCCTTTTATCAATCCGTTTACAACCATCTGTGGCCATACTTTTTGTAAAGAATGTATTTTGGAATGTTTCAAGATGTCTAAAGAGAACATAAGGCAAACTCATGAAAGTGAATCACATAGCTTGAAGGGATGCTGTCCCTTGGATAGAACACCTTTGGACTCGACTAATATAAACGATCTATTTCCTACGCCTTTGATTATATCGAACCTAATTGACGACTTGCGAGTAATGTGTTTGAATTACGAAAGAGGTTGTGAATGGACTGGTTGTCGTTGGGAGATTGAACGTCACGTCGTTAGTGAATGTGGATTCACAGGGGTTCGCTGTGGTGGTATTCGAAATAATGCTGTGAGTACAAACGAAACAACAGATGAAACCGGACTTGAAGAGAAAGAAGATTCTTGTAGCATGGTAGTCGAAAGAAGATTTTTGGTTTCACAAGATGATAGGAGCTTAGAAGCAAAGACAAATAATGAATGTATCCATAAGCTATACCAATGTCAGTTTTGCAGCGCAAAAGTAACCAAAATCAGTGAAGAAGATCATCTAAACCATCATTGCTTATTCAATTATCAAACTTGTGAGTTGTGTTCGAATGATATGATTCTACAAAAAAATATGGATAAACACAAAGAAAATTGTTTGAAAACGGGCAAGATAACCTGTCCAGCAGAAAGCATAGGATGCCAATGGGTTGGAAATAACGATACAGCTTTGGAAATACATTTACAAAGTAATAAGTGTCAATTGTATCAAATTTTACCCCACTGGAATGATATGAATGAAAAAATAGACAGCTTAACAACGGAAACGTCTTTTCTACAGAAACAGATTAATAAAATATTGGACTCCACTATTCAAGGGAAAATCACAAATTTAGGTTACAGTGAGCCTATAGAAGAAATCAATAGGTTTACTACTGATTGGAATGATGATATAAGGTCATCTTCTTTGAATGATAAATATCTACACATCAATTACGAGTTGGAACGATTGAAGAATGAATTAGATGAAAGAGTAGTTCCTTTCATAGATAGGGAGAATTCCTCACTGAATGATCGTCAAAATATATTGAATGGTCTTGTTAATGATAATTTTATGATGAAAGATGAATTAAATTTACAAAGAGTCTTAATTAATAGCTTGAGAAAACAAGTTCAATTTCTATTATTTAAAAATAAGAATGGTTTCGGCTTCATAAATTCACCTGGTGGTGGGTTTGCTAGTGGCACTATGAATACTGAAATTGGGTTAGCAACGGGGGCTTTAGATGATCCCTCTGAAATAGTCGATATTCCTTCTCGAAGTAACTCCGAGGAAAGATTAAACCTTAAACTATAATAGTAATATGTATATAATATATATTTATTTATTTAGTTATTGCTTAGTATTTACGTTTACCATAATTTAAGTAGATCGTCCCAATCTTGATTCTTTCTTCTATTCCAGTAACTCTTTTCACCAGAATTATATACCCATTCACCAGAATCAGGACCGCCATCACCGACATGATGGAAAAATTTAACTTCATGCTCTTTACCCTCATTTTCCATAACTTTTCTACGTTGACGTTGATCTTCTTCCAACTCATTCTTCACTCTTTCTGCAGTCGATAAGTCACCTCCTTCGTATGCTTTCATATCCGGTCTCAATCTGGAGTCGGTAGGTGCTAATTGGTCTTTTTCTAGTTCGGTTATCTTATTCAAGGTACCGGCAAATTCAGTAAAACCAAACTTTTTCTGTGAGTTTGGTAATAACTTACCGCAAGTCCAAATCAATTTTTCGGTGCTCTTTGTCTTCAAAGTAAGAGTTTCGGTCCATTTACCCTCAACTGTGTAAGGTAATTCTTTTTTAGAATGGGCGTCAAAAGCTTTAATTGTTAAATCTTCCGAACGTCCACTGAACATACCACCTTTCGCAAATTCAACAACAGCTTTTTGACCATTATTTGACTTAACAGTAATTGAAGATGAAGGCTCGGAGTATTTTTCACCAGCGATAATATTTTTCAATAAGCTGGATGGTTGATTCCAAGTAAAAATTTCTCCCGTTGTATTAATTGATAAAGTGACATTACCTTTTGTGGTTATTTCAGCATTTTTACCCCAGAATTTTTGTGCTGGGGCAGGGCTGAAACTTAAATTCCAGTCGTTTGATTCAACATACATTGCAAAAACTGGGGGGCGATGGCTAACCTTCTCACTTATTAAACGTATACCAAAATCTTCACGAACTAATTCAAAAGTTTCACCTAAAAGAGGGTTAAATGGTTTACGTGAATTACGTTCCTTTGCTCTCATTGATGATAAATAACTAACAGCAAATGACGCAATACGTAATATTTTCTCTCCAGTAGCTTCAACGCAATTGGCACTGATAGCATTATTAATTAAGTCACAGTATTCGATAAGCTCAGCATATTTTTGAAGGATTGAAACTGGTTCATTCATTTCGACTGGCATAGGAATAGATGTCAAATCTTTACCCACATTTTTACGTAAAATACCCAAAATACTCAAAGGTTCATGATTACAAATTGGAATGTCTGAATCACGATTGACAGGGCTATGAGGCAATGGATATAAGTTATCATCACTATTAACCACATCTTTTTCGTCAATTTGTTTTTTGCTATCATTACCAGTAATGATGCTTGGTGTCTCATCATCATCAGATGAAGATGAAGATGATGCATCATCACCTGCATCTCCATCTTCTCCATAGTCATCATCTTCATCTTCTTCATCGACATATAAATTATTGATTCTATTGGAATCATCAACTTGATCATTCTGATCACCAATAAGAACCACTCCTCTATTCATTTGATCGATATAATCTTGAGCATCATAGAAATCGTTACTTGAAAAAACTGAAACAGCATCGTTTCTCGATACGCTGGTTAATCTTTTATTTGACTTTTTAGCTTTGAAGTCAATGATTAATGAATTGACATCGTTTGAAATTCCGTTAATTGCTGAAGCCAATGCGTTTGGGGAGCTACTAGCAGTTTCTAATTTCAAACGCTCTAATTTATGATTAATTGCCTCCAATTGTTTAACGAAAGAAGATGATTTATCGTCTAAATCGACATCGTTATCATAATATGCATCATCACTAGTTTTATTTCCCGATACACCATTTGGTTGTAATTGGTCCGAATCGTCTGTATAAGTGAACTGTTTAACTTGATTAAAAGCATCAACCCAAGCGTCAAAGTCGGATTGATTTAATGCTTTTAGATTCCAAATTTCCATACCGGAATCAAGAATCAATTCTAATTTTTTAGCGTCGGCACTAATGATTGAATGTTTAATTGGCATTTGACCTCTTAAATTATTATCATTAACTCTAAAGTAAGATAAAGTACCATACTTAAAGTTGAGGACAAAGAATCTTTTGGTGAAGCCTTGTAACTTCTTACGTCTTTTCTTTAACAAAACACTTTGTAATAATTCACCATTTTTAGGACGAAGAATATTACCGGATCCAAAATTTACATTATCCGGTTGATCAGATGCCGAAGTGTAAGATCCTGGTATTATGTCATTGTTGTTTCCTGGGACAGTTGCAGAAGGACTTGAATTAACAGAATTAACACTTTTTTCATTTTTAGGTTGAAATTTAATATGGGGTTCCAATTTTTCATTTGTTTGGGAAGTTTGGAAAGCTACGTTATGACCCCCGCCAAGCTCAAATTGACTATTTTGAGAAGTCAAATTGCGTCTAAGGGGAACAGGATTATTCGTAGAAGCGGTATTATTTGGAGAAGACGAAGCAGAAGTATTTTGAATAATTTTGGAACTGAATAAAACTTTTTTACCGGTTGTTTTAGAGAAAGAGTTATCAAAGATGAAAGCAAACATTCCACCCGATTGAATTTCAAATTGACCATGCACTAACTCTTCAGCAACCAATTTGTTGTAATCTTGAACTAGAGTCAAGTCAGAACTGTTTAAATTGGAAGAAAAAGTGCTTGATCTTGATTTTGACTTATAAGAGTTCAGTTCGGATAACTTGTTGACAGAAGCAACCGAGCTGGATCTCAATCTATTTCTAGGAGGATGTGGTGGTTGTAAAGCAGCGGCTGCTGCAGCTGCTGCTGTATTATTGGAATTATTATTCACTGCTTTACCATTTGGATGAGAGTTCAAGGCTGCAGCTGCTCCAGCAGCGGCAGAAACTCGACCAAGGTTATCAGGACTATCAACATTCTTGTGACTCTGTTTGAAGGACCCATTAATGGTCTGAGTATCGTCATTCTTTAAAGTTGCCGAACTTGCATTATCAAACCCTTCATCTTCAAGATTCTTCTTATATATAGCAAAGTTTATGGATTTTTTCAACGGTTTGACTTGCCAATCAATGAAGGAATTATCTGAAGCATGAACCCACTTAACAAGGAAATCCTTCGAATGGATCTCCAAAGTCTCCATACTGATGTTTATTTAACCAGGGTTTCAGCTAACACGTATATGAGCGCGGTTAAATCAAATAAATCGATTTGGGCTTCAATCAACTTATATGGATAATTCAATGAATAGTTAGATTACCAGTGGCTGGAGGGCTGGATATACGCTAGGTCCAATGGATGATTGGAAGAGTAAAACAGTGAAAACCCGTGGTATAAAAAAAACAAATCTCCAAAAAAAAATCAGAAGCTCAGTTTACCTCAATCTTTTTTTGGTTTTCGCTTGTTTTTTTTTTTTTCTTTGCTTGATTTATATTGCCAATTCAATGAAACTTGCTCTAAGATTAGTTGAGTCAGCAGTATCTAGTGGTCGTAGACTCTTGTTGTCCATGAACTTGATGGCCATATCAAAAAAACCTAGTGTAGTTTGTATGGAATGGGTGAGTGGGGGAAGTTGCTTCATCCACGCTTTCGACTTCATATGATTACTACTTGAAGCATCTGAATTTTTTACAGCCATTTCACGTTCGACCGTAAGAGAAATAGCCGGAGATTTGCCTGTTCGAGGAATTAGGACGGACCCGGCTGTCTATCTGGGGTCGACTCTTGAGCATACTCTTTTGAGAAGGGCAGGTGTTCTCATGGCAGCTTCTTGTCATTGATTCTGGCGGCTGGTTCTGGCAGCCGGTGATGACATGGAATGAGTCTTTTTCGAATGCTTTGGTTTCTTGCAATTCTTGAGTCAAGAAGCCTTCCGATATTTAGTCTGTCGGCCATGGCATGAACTCATCTTTATATACCTTCTAGCAGTTATTAGGTACATAATTGAATTAAGGGAGACATGGGGGGTCGCTTGATCTTGTTTGATTGACTCGAGATAGAAATGTAGAAATGTAGAAATGTAGAAATGTAGAAATGTAGAAATACAGAAACGAAGAAATGAAAAATGTGAAAAATCCGGGATATGACAGAGATGTCTTCATTTTAGATAATTTTAGCTAAAATTAACCCGAATTTAACAAAATATAACAAAATTTCATCTTTACAAACTAACTTCATATGAGCAAATCTTATCAACCAACTCATGTGTTTCTTCGGAATGTTCTGTTTTCAGAGATATTTAGCTGAAGCCTTCAAAATAAGTTGAATGGATCTCATATCTAACTATATTGCCTCCTCTTGTTTATCGAAAGTGATATAGACACAGATTATAAATTCAAAGACGAAATATTATCCAATAATGAACATCAAACGAACCCTTCAATCCATATCCGAAGTAATTGGTGCTCCGATCTGCGCAGGGAAAATAGCTGCAAATAAATATTTATTAAATGGCAAAAACCTCCGTACATGTTTGCAAACCCCACTTCATACTAACTACATATGAAAAATGGTAAAGAGAGAATATGGAAAAAGGTATTCCAATGAAAAAAACTTCGTGGTTGTATTTTTTGAAAAAACCTCTAGTTTTTACTGCTATTAATATACTAGTGAACAACTAATTCAAAAACAAATGAACGTTCAAGAAATGGTTTTGTGGTCTAGTTGGTTATGGCATCTGCTTAACACGCAGAACGTCCCCAGTTCGATCCTGGGCAAAATCATTTTTTTGATAATTTTTTATCAGTACTCAAGCATTCAAAGCTAATCGAGTTTTAAACTGGTTACTCCCCTAACTATGCCATTAACCCTATCAAACATACTTGTGTTTGGGACCACTGTCATAGGAATCCTAACTATGCGCTTCCCGAAATTTATCCGTCAATGCGGATGGTTGCAATGAGTCAAACAAATTGGTTGATACTTTGTTGGCCAAACCCATCTTAAGCCTTCAACTCAATTCGGAAGAGCTTCTCCTCAATGATACATCAAGAAGTATAGACTTCATTTCATATCCATTTATCTTTAAAAGCCGGTGTTTATCAAAATTCCGCTTCATAAGTATTCTGCGGAAAAATTCACCAAATCAATTAAAAAAAAATTATGTCAACCACAGTAATAATGAAAAAACCATCAAGTCTTTTTTTTGGATTATCTGACAACTAGGGATCTCACAATGTCTGGAACTCAAGAAGAACAGCCATTGCTACAAACGTCATCCTCGCCAAACACGGATAATTCCCATTCGCTACATCCGGCAGTACTTAGAGATGCTTCTAGCGGAGGGGCAGGTTTTATAGCTGGTGAATTAGCAGCCGAAGAAGAAAGCCTTCATCTTCCTGAGCACGATAACTATGGTTCTGTTGGTTTACCAGGATCTAAAAAAGATGATAACAATAAGTCATCAGATTCCGATTACGCTTTACCAAGAGCAAAGCTCCTTACTGTGGTTTCATCATTGTTTATGGCTGCGTATTTGGCTGCTCTAGATACTACTGTTGTGACTACCTTATTGACAGTGATTGCTTCTGATCTTAATGCTGTGGCAAATATATCTTGGATTGCAACTGCTTACTTGTTATCGTGTTCAGCTTTCCAACCATTATTTGGTAAACTTTCTGATATTTTTGGCCGTAAAATTTTACTTATTCTCTGTTGTGCTTTTTTTGCAATTGGATGTACTATTTGCGTAACGGACTCTTTGGTTTGGTTAGTCATTGGTCGTTTTGTCACTGGATGGGGTGGTTCTGGTTTAACTACTTTGGGAACAATTACCATGTCTGATCTTATTCCTTTACGCGACAGAGGCCTTTATCAAGGAATGGCAAATATATTTTTCGGTTTAGGTGCTGCTTCTGGTGGGATTTTAGGTGGATTGGTTGCTGATTATTTAGGTTGGAAATACGTTTTCATCCTTCAAGTCCCATTAGCAGTCGTTGTGGGGGTTGTGATCTGGTGGAATTTAGTCTTGCCTGAAGGATCACCAGGTTTGGGAGCTCATGGTTCCGAATTCAAAGATAAGTTGAAACGGGTTGATTTTCAAGGCTCTTTCTTTCTAGTGAGTGCTCTCATGGTAATTCTTACTGCTGCCTCGTTAGGTGGTCGTGAAATTGCTTATGATTCTAAGACGTTCATAGGATTAGTGGTTCTCTCAATTATATTATTGGCTGGATTCGTATATACTGAAGCATATGTTTCTAATGAACCAATTATCCCAATCGAATTATTGGCTGAAAGAACCATTTTATCATCATCTTTAACTAATTGGTTCTATACAATGGGAGTTTTTACATATTTATATTATGTTCCAATTTATTATACTTCAGTTATGGGGTTCACTGCAACTCAAAATGGTCAAAGATTAATTCCTAATTTCTTTGGTGTATCTATCGGCTCGGTTGGTGCTGGTTTATATATGAAAAGAACCGGTCGTTACTATAACTTAACCATATTGGTTGGAATAATTTCTATATTTGGGGTCTGGCGTATCTTTAATATGACTCCATATATTACTACATTTGAGCAGTTCACTATTCTTTTACCTTCTGGTTTGGGTTATTCTTGTATATTAACTGTGACTTTACTTTCCTTAATTGCAGCAGTCCCTTCGAAATATCAAGCATGTACCACATCAATTCAATATACTTTTAGGGCAACTGGTTCAACGTTGGGTGTTTCAATCGCGAGTGCTATTTTTCAAAATGTTTTGAAAAGTCAACTTACCACCAAGATTCATCTGTTAATATCCGATGACTGGTCATATGCTGAAAAGATTATAAACAAAGCCTTAGAAAATACCAATTATACCAATCATGCCCCAGAGTTAGTACAAGGTGCAATTAAAGAATCTTATGCTTTGGCTTGTAAGGGAGCATTTGGATTCAGTTTGGCAACTATTGTTCTTGGTTATGCTTGTTCCTTGTTCATGAAAGAACATCAGTTACACACTAGTATGAATAGAGATTGAAATAGATTTACTTATTGTTAATTACTCTTACATTGAAGAATATTCCTTCATATGTTCAATAATTATCTTTTTATGGAGTTAACTTTATTAATTGTATATATTTAATAAATTTCTAGAAGAATAACTATGACTATTGTAGCAGCATACTATGGAGACATAGGTGCTACTTCCGGTGTATTATTAGATGATTTATCTGCTTGGATAATATGATATTGATGATTAACGCCTCCATAAACAAGCAAGTCTGTATGCAATAACTCATCGCTCGGGTCATGAGACGAGATGGGGTTTGCATTATCATTCAAAGAATTAAGATTAAATCCAGATATCTTCCTAGACAATGGTGGTTCATTCGATCCAGCAACTGGTGTACTCTTTTTACTTTGCTTTTGATAAAATCTGGGGGAAGCAAGATGGTTGAATCCCACTGACAAGTGGGATGGAGAGTTTGCAATATTATAAGAAGGAGAACTTAAAAGAGGTGTTAGTAATGGTGATAAAACTTCATCATTGTGAATAGCTGATTGCAAAGCGTCTTCTATAACCTCACCAATGTATTCATTTTCATTTGCTATATTGACATTGATTAATATCACCGAGGTCAAAATGCTAAGAATTCCAGTAGTATAAATATAAAGATTTGATGAGGAATAGGAATTACCCCCAGTTATTCTTATAATCAAGTAGTCCATGAAAATAGTGATTGGAATTGAAGAGGTCAAAGACAATGATGTAACAAGAGGACTCGTTAACAACAGAGCAAGAATTGTAGTGAAATCACTTATATATGAGAAGAATGAATTTATTAAGAGCATGATTAGAATTTTATTTGAAGGAGGAGGGAATTCGAATTTTTCAATTTCGACGAAATGGACAAACATTGTAATGGGGATTCCAAATAGAAATATGAAAACTCCAACAAGCCCGAAAAGTCTGCGTTCATTAGTTGTTTTATCTCCAGTTCCACACTTAACCTTCATTATAATCAAATAAACCGCATAAAAAAATGCTGCAAATAAGGCCAATGTGTTTCCCAATAAAGGGTTTTTTGGATCAAATTTGTTATGGTCATCAGGATCATCATCCGACGAATCAGGTTGATGTTGACTTAAATTGATAAATATTACCCCTAGGAGACTGACTGCAACACAGAAGGTTTTTTTCAGAGTAAGGTTATCAATCTTCAACATCACTCCCATAAACAAAGTGAACATTGTGGTTGTTGATCCAAGCACAGTTTGATTTGAAGCTGAAGTAAACTGTAAGCTAGGACATACCGCATACATTATAAAGCATATAAATCAAAGAAATCTGTATTGCGAGATACTAATTTCTTTAGACGTGAGTTCTTCTGGTTTATTTTGAAAAATCGGAGGCTTGGTTTGAAGATTCCAAAGCCAATGGAGTTGTTTCATTCGGTGGATCAATTTTGCATTCATCAACATCACGTCCATTAGTGAAAAACGATTTAAGCCACTGTCCACATTCCGGTACAAGGTTCAACATGAAGCACGATCCTGTAACCATAGATAGAAAAATTGGTTTATCATATTCATTACCTTTTAAAACATTATTCACCAATTGAAGACCGATCATCCAAGTACTTATAGCAATTACCAAATAAAATACTCCCAATTTAAAGTTATGTTTCTCTTGATCATTGATTATTTCAATTACATCTTCTATGTTGTGAGTGATCCGAGGCTCCAAGGTTTGCTGATTGACTCTAGGGGAGCGGACATCATGGGTATTTGATCGCATATTAACCCTATACTGTCTTTTTAAGAGGGAAAGAAGGAAAAGAGCAGGGTTTTATGATGAACTGCAAAGAACGGAATAAAATCCTGATAAGAGTTGTTGATGCGCACGGAACTACTTAACATGGAACACCAATAAATACATTAATTTAGACTTTACAAATATATAATACACACTATTTCAATAGGACCATCCATAAGTGGCTGCTAATCTTTTATCCAAATGTTCTTTGGCAGTTATGACATTTGTAGCACTATTTGCGCCCCTATTTTTAACTGAGCGAACAATTTCACTAGGAACTGGTTCTAATAAAGCATCGTCATTAGGATGAGAGAAGAAAACGATCGAATAACGATCTTGGCCAGTTTCTTGAACTTTCTGAGGAAATTTGACTCTATGAATGGTGGATTTAAGTATCCCACCGGTCCAATAAGAAAGCTGATCGGCGATATTCACTACTATTGGAGCAGACATACCTGGGAATTTGGCCGAATTAGCAGAAACGTAAGGAACTGGTTGCCATTTCTTAGCCACTGGTGAATAAATTTCCAAACCTTCTTGATTTTCTTGTTGAAATAAAAGAGTAACCGAACCGTAATCGGTATGAGCACCAGCACGAATTACTGATTCTGGGTTTAAGGATTTTTGGCCAGGGTAATGCAAGAAACGAAATGTTGATCCAGAAGGTTTATCAGGTTGGTAACGAGAATTGAACCATTGAGTACCTGGACAATCGGCAGAGTCTTCAATTTTCAAAGCAAGTGCTAAGATTTCTAATATCTTGATTGATAATTTATACATTTTATTAGTAACTGATTCAACTAACTTGGATCTAGTTTCTTCTTCATAGAACCAGTCGGGAATTTTACTTTTAGACTCACCAGTAGTGAAATCTAAGTTACAAAAATTAAGGGCTTCCTTTGGGTCTCCTTGTTTTTGCAGCGATGGATCTAAATTTTCTCCTCCATAATTGGTGTATCCATGATTGGTATTATCGATTGGATATTTCTCTTTATATTCCGCTGGAAGAGCGAAAAAGTCCTTGGATACTTTGAATAATAAATCCACTTCTTCTTCTGTGAATTCATGTCCTTCAACGAAAAGAAATCCTTGGGATGTTGCAGCATTTAATAACTCATCGGCAGTTCTTTGGTTGATTTCGCTAATATCCACCACTTGAAGTGGGTTTTCTTGTTCAGAACTCATCCTATCCTCCTGCTTTCTTCGATCTAAGCAGTACTACTAATCCCCTATACCTGATATATATATACATATACAAAATTTCGATGAGATGATAGCACTAAGTGAGGCATTTTCCTTTGAGAATTTATAAGCTTAGCTCAACGGAATTTGCACCAGCCTAATTGGGCAACCCACCTAGAATTCCGATGTTCTGACTCTTATACTAATAAACGTTGATGCAAAATGAGAATCCCGATCCAAAGATACGTGGGTTCAAGTACATCTTTATTGTGCTTCTTTCTATAAATTAGCATTATTGTGACTCGGGATCCCAACGGCCTCTTCCTGCGACTTATATGACCAGAATTTTCTTACTGACCTCTCTACAG
Source organism: Cerrena zonata (assembly GCA_038087015.1). Taxonomy (NCBI): domain Eukaryota; kingdom Fungi; phylum Basidiomycota; class Agaricomycetes; order Polyporales; family Cerrenaceae; genus Cerrena; species Cerrena zonata. Next base: position 125,670 of record JASBNA010000089.1, on the reverse strand, counting down.
GGTCAGCCCACTTCCTCTAGATACGCTTCTACACCAGGAAGAAGTCGCTAAAGCCCTGGGTGCCCGTCTGGGACTGTAGTCATCGATCTTGTCTTTAGTGAAAAATTTCAGTCAAAAAAGAGATGTACGGGTGTAAAAAACGCATACCGAACGCGTCTTTTGAATTAGTACCCATAATTCATGAAACTATCGTTTATTATTAGAGCTATTCTACATCAGCAACACAACAAGGAGATAGCTGAGATATGCCCGATGCAATAAACGTCCCTAAGGAAGAGGCCTTACCGGTGTTGACAGCGAACTTAGTACCATGTCATCTTCAGTACAACGGGCCAGCAAATACCAGAGAGTACTTCACTCCTTCGAAATCGATCGAGGTGAACTCTAGTGGAGAAAACGAGCATATTGCTCACTTCAGAGGGTTGAAGTTGGTCGGGGAAACGGTTTCTTTTGGCCCACCTGGCCATAAAGGGTTCTTAATTAATAAGAGTGAATCAATTGAACGTGTTGACCAGAACCAAGCTGAAGATGCCTCTCAGGGTGACGAGCAGTTAGCTACGGTCAACACTTATAACGCAGTTGCTCAATTTGGTGACTTGATAGTCTACGGACACGATTCTAAGGTTGCACCAAACTGCCAATGGAAGCTCATGGACGAATGGACCCAAATCAGTAATGTTATTCACGATTAAACAATACCCGTATAATGTTGTCCACGATTAAATAATACCTGTATAATAGTAAAAATAGCATTATAGAGTGATCAGTTTGTAGATAACGATTGGGTGAAAAATCAGTTTTGCAAAACAAAAATCGAAAAAAAAAAGTGCATTGAAAGGTGATATCTCCTTCGATTTATGTTTTCAGATGATATAGCAACCGACCTATTCGTTCAAAATGATGAGTTTGAAAGCGAATCAGACCTTGAGCAAACCGGTCAATTTGATGAAGTATGTCCGAGTCCCAAACGACAAAAGGTAAATGACTTCTTTGCCTCCTTGGATGATGAAAGCACAGAGGAAAGTGACGGGAGTGATGAGAGTGACTGGGAAGACATTCCTATACCAAGCGTAAGTAACGGGCTAAATGATGAGACAGCAGCTCCAGAAAGTTTCAATATTGTAATATCCAATGAAGATTCTGATGAAGCAAAGAAGCAACGCCAGAGGCGTGAAAAACTTCAGACTCTTATAAAAGAAAAACAGAAACGGGTAAGTATCCAATATCTTTCTGTATTATGCTATATAATCCACGCAAGGATTAGAAATGGCTGGATTAGTTCAAGGTTATGTCATAAGAAATTAAAAGGTCTTCTTCCCGAATCGTTCATGAAATCGAACTATAAATCATTGAAAAAGTTGATGAAAGATCCAACAAATAACACAGTAAACGGCGAGTCTGATAAATTGTTGGTCTATGTTATAAAATATCTTATCAAGTGGTTTCGATTTAATTTCAAAATTGACCAAAATGGCTTAAGAGTACTCGGATTTTTACCTTCACAAGGTGATCCCACAACTTACTTCCCCACCGCCAATACTAAAATAGGGTCCCTTCATGATTTTATTTCCGTGATTAAAAAATTCAAACATAATAGGGATACTGGTGCTCAAGTGTTTACTGCTATTTTACGGTCTCTAGGGTTCGAAGCAAATCTATGCATGTCTTTGATGCTATTACCTACATTAAGATCAGCTAATTTACAACCAAAGCTAGACAAAGAGAAACTTTCTCGTAATAAGGATAACGATCTCCTCTACCCGTATTTTTGGACGGAATTGATAAATCCATTCGATCGACTGGAAATTTTTGTGGTTGAAACTATTTGCTTTCATAATGAACAAGATCGACTTATTAGATTGAAAAGATTTCCTTCAAACCAAAGAAAAATTTCATCGTTAAACGGTACACTTTACAGAACGATATGCTCCAAATCTCGATAGGTTCAATATAATGCCCCCGATGTCTTATGTTATAAGTTTTTCCAACAATAATAAAGTTAAGATATCACTCCTCGTTACAAATCTGATATCAGTTATAGATATTTCGGTAGACTTGACTTAAGAACTGAAAGTGGTAGAGTGGCATTATTGGTTCAATCTTTGGTGAGATCTTTCAACAAGCACCATAATTATACCTTGGAAGACTATAAAGAATTTGATACGTTAAGGGAAATTGCTTTTCTCAATTATTCCATTCCCCTGACATTTTCAAGTATGAAGAAAAATCCTAATATAGTGACAGAGTCAACATTGAGATATAATGAAGTACTTGATCAGAACGCAAAACCTATTGGTTCAGTTTCAATAACTAAAGCAAGGAGGTTAGAACCAATTTATTTCAAAAATGCAATAATAATAGGAAAGTCGGAGCAACAATGGAAGTTTTTGGGAAGATCAATCAAACCTGATCAAATAGGATTCCCATAAAGATGACTGACGCTTTACAACCAAGAACGATATTCAAAAGAAAGGTATTCAATTCTAACATACTCAACAATCAAAGCGAATTAAATAGAACAAAGTTGTATAGTTTTGATCAAACATGTCCTTATATCAAAGAAAAGGTATCAGTTTCTGAAACAGGAGAAGTGTCGCTTCCCAGGAATAAATATGGAAACATTGAGATCTTCAAGGATCTGATGATACCGGATGGCTGTTACTGGTTAAAGTTATCTGATTCAGAAAAGATATTCAGGTACTTTAAAAAAAACAAAAGCAGCTCACTTTCGCAGAGGAAATAGACTATGTTCCTGTAGTGGTGGGGTTTGATTTCAGGTCAAAACTAGGAAATGCGGTTCCTATAAAAGATGGAATCCTTATATTGAAGCTGCAAGAGATTCAAGCAAAAAAGGTCTGGCTTCATGGGAAGATCATGATACATAAACTGGAAGTCAAATTTAAAGAACTTCGGCTATTGACAACCTGGAAATTTTTCTTAAAGAGCTTACGGATAAAAGAACGAGTAGATAAAGATTATACATGATCTATTTATAATCAGGAGCAGCTTCTGTGACTGTTAAACGAATTTTTTTGAATTTTTCAAGTACCTCGATCTTGGCTCCTTTAGTTGAACCTCCTTGAAGCACTGAGCTTTTCTCGATTAATCTCTTGATTTCTCGGTCGCTTTCGGATAAGTGATCCTTAGGTAACCATATCTTTGGTTTCTCATACTTGAAAGATGGATGTGAGTAAAACATAGCTTGATTCAGGTAAAAACTATTGTCGTTCAATGAGAGTTCGTCTGCGTTTTCTTTCGGCGACCGGAACCTAGAGCCTGGCTCCAACTCTGAAGGTTCTTTATCCGATAGAATAGGTAAATATGAAAAATGATTCACATATCGTTGATAGATAGAAATATTACCGAATATAGTTAAGAGTAAAACTATCAGCATGATTGTCCCTTGAATCTTCATTGGACAAACACCTTGATTATTCTTCAGCGAAAAGAATATCCCAATTAAGCAAAACTCTAAGCAATATATTCCAGTATAAAGATTAAATAAAGCTATTGGATAAAGTCTCCCATAGGTTTCTGAAATATTTATATGGTTGTAGATATATTTCAAGCTGTACTTATAGTAGAGCAATGCTAGCGAAAGTATAAATGTAATAAATACTGATATTAAAGGAGAGATCAAACAATAAGCTAAACCAATAGAACCGTAGACTGAAAACACTGGATACACTGAGCCCCAATTCACCCTTGGTAATGTTATGAGTCTATAAAAACGTTGTCTGGGAGTGATATCTCTGATTTTATACCAAGTGAAATGTAGAAAGAGCTCGTCTAGTCTTAAAAACTTATTTCCACAAAATGCAAATGCTTTCAAAGAGATATACTGAAAAAAAAAAGTCGCAGCTTTGGGAAGATTTGCAGCCAAAAGTATTGGTATCGAAGTTGGCTGTTCCACAATTTGTTTGAATACGACTATAATACTGGTCAGAATAGTCACTACTAAGAACTGTTGCACAAATAAGAAGGCAAAATACCATTTTTGCAAATCAATCTCTAATTGTGCCCCAGTGAGTTTCCGCTTGTAGTAAGTAAGACATCTGAAAGTTATTAATAATATATCAGTGAGAATGGAGAGAAGAACTGCAGGAAGAAAACTCGATATTGAATCTCTAATCTCTTCCGGAAGACGATAGATCCATCTCATTGATGGAATCAATTGAGTTAGTAGGGGAAGTTGAGAAATTAATCCTATAAAAGATACCGGTACAACATAAAGGATAATTATTAAAGTTGATAAGATGACCACTAAATATTTTTCAAAAATGGAAACCGTCGAATTTTCATGAAGTAGGTTATTCCATAGAATGTCGTGAGGATGAACCTCAATCAAAGTGATATCTAAATTCCCCTGAATTTGGGAAAGTAAACATTGATGGGCGATGTAAGCACTTGTTTGTGATTCAAATTGGACAAAGACTTTATCTAATTTTGGCAACTTATCTTCTGCTTGTAAGATTTTGAAATGGTCGATTGTCTTTTGACACTCTTCGAGTTGTTGCAAAGACCAGTCTATCATGTGGACCCTCTTTTGAAATAGAAAAAGTCTTAGAAAAGAAGGAAGCCTTAAGTCAAGAAGTGTGTTAGAATAAGGTAGTTTAAAGGTTGGTAAGTATATCGGTGGATAAAATAGAGGGTATAAGGACTCATCTGCGAGAGTGGGATTATGAATCAACGTCTTTCTGCTTTCATTGTAGTCTATGCTCCTCCTGTCATTATTCTTCACGGTATACTTTTTCATATATGCACATAAGTACTTCATTTCTGCTTGCTCAAGATACTGCAAAGCTTCTTTTGCTTTTTTTGTTGCTGTACAGATACCTTGAAAATCATTAACATACCAAATTCTTTGAACGCCTCCTGGAATCACCAGAAGAATTGTTTTCAATAGAGTTCCATCCTTTCCATAATGTGGTAAATTCGATATTAGAAGAGTTTTATGGATGAGATGTGACTTGTGTTTTTTGGATTGAAGATAAGCCTGTCTTATCCTGACAAAACTTTGTAATTCATAAATCAAAACCCAATGGAAACAGGCAATAGTTAATAAGCTCATGACGAAATGACCATTAAGTCTGCCCACTTTGGAGACAGATATATTAGAGAGACTCAACCTATCTAGACCAGTTGCCGAATGTTGAGAATCCCTACCAGTCAAATTAAGGGGAATCAAGACAAACATGTTGAGAAATCCAACAGACGAGAAGAATAGGAGCAAAATACTGATAAAACGAACAAAGAAATATGCGTCTAGTCCCATTGCTAAATAAAAATGGGTCTCGTTTTTCAACGTTGGCAAAATCCAACTTAGAAGTCCTTTGGGAAGTGGTTCCATTCTTTGACTGATCGGTACGCAACAGCACCTAGGCTGATAAAGGAACTTGAAGATGGTCCTGAAAAAACAAAAAAAAGTTAATTGAATAATACAAAAGCATAAAGAAGTGATAACATTTTTGACAAGAACAGATAATTCTATGCCTGAAGAAGAATGGGCAGCTCCATTTTGAGTGGTATTGAGAAGGTTTTGAAATTTTTCCAGAGAGAAAAAAGACATATATGACAGGGTGAGTTCAGTATAGTCAATGTCGCCGCTTTCATCATATATTAGGGACAGCATAGTATTTCAAATGTCTTTGAAGATTCATTCGAGTAGCTCAGGGGCTTGATTTTGACTACAAAATTTTGATGGCCGCAAAAAAAAAAAAGGAAGAAAAGAAAAGATTTGCAACCACAAATTCCCAAATCAATTAATACGCAATGAACGGCATCTATTAGCTATATACAATTAGTGGGATCTCTCTTTGAAAGCGACTTCTTCGGGTAAAGTGAAGGTCACGCAGAACATAGGTTTAGTTGGAGCAACACTCCTTACCAAATGGAATTTGCAAGCATCAAAAGGAAGATCATAATCTATCAACTTGACTATTCTAGCATGTACTCTCTTATGTAGTTCCTCTTCTGATGGTGTAGGTTTTTCATCTATCGAGAACTTTTCGAAACAATGAACGTTGATTTTAGGTAATTTGAAACCAGGAACTGACTTGATTGATTCACCAACCTCTGAATATAAGCCAACAAATTCATCAAGGAAGGTTAAAGCCGAGTCGGGTAAATTCATAACATAGTCAGTAAAGAATTGAGGAATGTCTATAAGAGTGTGTTGGGTATCCCTTACGCTTATTTTTTCATTAGTTTCAGGATCGATTTTACGACGTTTGACAACTTTTGTTCTTTCGATTGATTTTGTAGAGTTGTGCCAGTCTAATAATAACTGTGGTGATTTACGGATGAATTCACGGCCATCGAAGTTAAAAGCCTTGACACAATCATCAGTCTTATTCAAAGTTATATTTTCTTTTAAAGAAGAATAGGATTCTGGATTTAAATCGTTAGCCAACACCAAGACACCCTTCTTACCTGCTGGTACTGCAAAAGGACCAACACCAGCAAAGACGTCGGCCACTGCCTCTTTGGTTTTGAATTGGTTGACTAAACGGTCATGCTCAGTACTCAATCTGGAGTTCCAATAAACTTTACTAAAGTCAAATCTGAATTTACAACCACTTTCATTTTGCTCAACCATCAAGTCATTCTTACCGGCTAATACTTTCATATCAAAAGTTCTGAATTTAGTATGAATACTGCCCACTTTATCAACAACCGTTTGAACCTGGGTGTTTTTATCGAGAATAACTTGGCCAATCAATGAGCCGTATGGCTTGAACTCCTCTCTTAAGTTAAGATGAGCGACATGTCCTGCCTGTGCATATCCTGTTGGTACTTCGTCAAGTAGGTTTTCTGGTAGAACCGCTCCAAGGATGTCATCGGCTTTCCAAAAATCATAATTCAAAGTCATGACATAAGGCTTAATCTGGATATTATATTCATTTATCTTTTCTTTGGTCACGGATGATACTTTTTCTTCGTAAGTATCGACATCATTGAGTTCCTTCCTTAATAAAACGCCTTTAGAGTCTTCCACTGGCACTATATGCTTCACCGATGGAATATTTAGTATATCAGGTTGACAATTACGAACAAAGTCTCCGATGTATTTTGGATTGGGGAAATATGCCACCAACAAATTAACCTTCTTATGGAAAAAAGAACGGTCTAACTCTCTCATAGAGCGATTAATTGGGGGACTAAAATCGTTTTCTCTCATCATTAATTTTCGATCAGTTCTATTTACACCAGAATAAAATGCTTTACTCACGTTTTTTTTCAAGTTCAACCGGAGACTATTAATAAAATACGGTCTTGCAATATTAAACATCTACTTCCCAAGTCTTTACCCCGGGAAAATCAACACCAAATGACTTTAGAGAACGAAGTTGTAATGAAAAGATGAACAAAAAAAAAAAAAATTGTCAAAATCGAAAACCTGCACAAAGGTCATCACTGCTTAAAAATTTAAAGTGAAAAAAAATCTGAGAAGACATAAACCTCTACAACATCTTCGATAACGATTCGAATACGACAAGCATGGACGTGACAGAGGTTATCAGCATCACCAAGCCTGCTCTTTCTAGCAGCAGTAATGCCATAGACATTGACTCTGACGTTGACTCCGATATAGAAATGCAAAATGAGGAAGGAGCCACCCAGAGTAAGACCAATGAAAAATCGGATAAGTCAATAGTGACACCAGGGGAGTTGGTTACTGATGATCCTATTTGGATGAAAGGTCACGGTACATATTTTCTTGAAGATAAGACATATTCATGTGTTGCAGGGAACATATCAAGGGTTAATAGGTTATTGAGTGTGATTCCATTACGAGGAAGATACGAAGCAGAGACTGGGGATCATGTTGTTGGTAGAATTACTGAAGTTGGAGCAAAGAGATGGAAAGTTGATATTGGATGTAAACAAGATGCAATTCTAATGTTGGGTTCGGTTAATTTACCTGGGGGGATATTAAGGAGAAAAAGTGAAAGCGATGAATTACAAATGAGAAATTTTTTAAAAGAAGGAGATTTATTAAATGCTGAAGTTCAATCGATATTTAGTAATGGGGCAGCTTCATTGCATACTCGTTCGTTAAAGTATGGTAAATTAAGAAATGGTATTTTCTTAAAAGTACCACTGAGTCTTATTATTAAACTGAAAAACCATACTCATGATTTACCAGGAAATGTCAGTATCATATTAGGTATAAATGGTTACATATGGTTATATAAGACTCCAAATAATTCTGCTAATAAAGTGAATACTAGCGGAGTTACCAATAAAGCACAAGCAGGTTTAGATTCTGCCCAAGGATATAATCCAGGTCAAGGATCGATATCTATTACCAAATTAGAAGAAGCCAGTTCATGGGAGATTTACAGTGATAATAATGATAAAGATATTGGGAATAACATTAGAAATAATATAGCCCGTTATTATAATGTTTTGAAAGCATTGAGTTATGGAGAATTAGGTATAACTGAACAAAGAATAAAATTAGGATATGATGCAAGTTTAGCATTTTCAAATGTTGGAAGTTTAATTGATAAAGATGCAATGGAAAGTATTTGTCAAGATGTTATAAGTAATGAAAATATGAGAGGAACATCCAACTCAAATGTATAGAATACAAGAAGCTTTTTTTTATAATGATAGTTATTAATGTACATTAGTTATAGTATGAATTATTAATGTAGGAAATATTAATGTAGGAAGTAGTAATACTTTCAATGTTTGATGAATTTCTAAATAAATATTATTCTTTTATATCTCTTTATTTGATATCAACCCAAGAAAGAAACTATTATTGAAAAGAAAAAATGGAGAAATAAATAGTTGATAGAAGATAAGTTATGCTAATAATAATAATAATAATAATAACAACAATTAATGAAATATCAAAGAACTTTTGTTTTTTTCAAGTAACATTTGAAATAAACAATTTGGAATAGACCAAATAAACAAATTGCTGAAACCAAAACTGCAGACAGAATTGTATAACGAGAATAAATGGATTCGTTAATATCACGTAATTTAAATTCTTGTTCCATTAAATTTGAAAGCATAATTTCTGAATTCTTCAAATTTTCAATGATGATGTTTAATTCAGATTCTATGAATTGAATTTTATTATCGAAATCATCTTCATTAAAATTTTGAAGATGATTTATAATTTCATCTCTTGTAGGTGAATTATCTTCTTTCAGTTTTGATTTTTGGTGCATTTGAAAGTATTTTGCATAGTTTTTATAATTTGTTTGTTTGATAGTGGTTATATTTTTAATATCAACGGAAACTTGAACATCATGGAATTGAGGTTTAAAAGACCAAGATTTATCATTATATAAATTATCAAAACAAATGTAAATTAATGATTTACCTTTATGACTATTCAAAACCTCTTGAGTTCTTTGATTATTAGCTTGATTTGATTTATGAGTATTTAGACCAAGATTCAATTTATTTAAGATTTTTGATTTTTTAACCAAGTTATTATTAACATCAAATTGATTTGGACTATTCAAATTTGTGAAAAGTAATTCAAAAGACTGAGATAAACCCTTTTTGATACGTAAATCATTTGCATCTGAATCAAAAATGTGTAAATTTAAAGTTTGAGATGGTAATTTATCACCCGCGTCCACAGTTACTAAAATAATATCATCCTTCACTGTTGGATAGGAAATACAATTATATAGATGATCAAGACTTGAGTAATGTTTGACATCACTTTTTTGAACTGGGGGTATACTCAATCCCAAACCTTGAATCAAAGTCATATGGCAAAGACATAGAAATAGATATAGCATCAGACGTAGCATCTTCTTCTTTTTTTTCGACTCTCTTTTGATTCTTTCAGTTTGCTTTCACTATTTTGACTATATCTTGACTAAGACAAGAGGAGTTCGATTGAATGGGTATATGTCAGGGTCTCACTCTAAGGGGAACAACAAAATATAAGATGGCGGCGAAACAAACGCTAGATTAGATTTTGAAAAATTGAACAAAAGCATAGACCACACCTAAAGGGATGGGGATCGATCAAATGAACTTATTAGAATCTTGAAAACGGATACTTGTTTGGTAAAAAACTAACAACTTCCCAAATCCTAAAGTAGTAGACGTAAGTTAAAACGTAGAGGAAAAAAATTTCCACCAAAAACCAAAAAAAAAAAAAAAAAAAAATTAAAGACAGAAGAAAAATTAAATTCTAGAGTAAAAAACAAAAAAGAAAAGGAAAGAAAGCACAAATATAGACAAAGGAAATCTTTTCTTCTTTATTATATGTCGTGAACTAATAAATAGCCCTTGTACGTTTTCAGTAAAATCAGGAGCCAGGTCTAAAGCTATCTTATGGCCACCATGAAATGGGAAAGGAAAGTTATTTTTGTTCAAACCGAAACAAAAATTAATAGTTCAAAATCTTTAAAGTTAGTTTTGCCTATTTTAGGAACTGAGCAGGAAGAATTTGGAAAGTTGAAAATCCCACTAAAAACAAAGCGACAACCAAAATAACAAAAAAGCCAGAAAAAAAGCCCCTTGCTCAAAATATAATGCGGGCGCGCCTAGAATAGCTTAACTATCAATCAGCTTGTCACCAGGGTTGTCTATATTGATCTTTGTCGGGATCAAGCTGTAGAGTAGAATGGCGAGTAACGAGAGCAGTGGTGGGAATGGGCCTGGGAAGCCTGGGGGAAAAGCGAATGGAGGGAAACGAAAGCAATTGCGTTTCAAAGCGAAGGTGGTGGTGCGATGGTGATAGATCGAATCAACTAGTTACCGGGGTCCGTATCCAGAAGAACAAAATTGCTGGTCACCGAAGTGTGGAATGCGCTTGGAGCAGGCAGCGATTGAAGCAGCACAATAATAACCGAAGGGAACACAGAGCCAAACGAAAGAAGAAGAAGAAGAAGGAGAAGAAGGAGCAGAAGGAGTACCAGCGGCAATTCCAAAAATGTGTTGATATTCCCTCGGAATGCACCCCTGGTGCCCTCGGAAGTGGCCATCACAACGAAGAACAAGCAAGGCATAAGACATCAAGACACAAGATATAAGACATAAGACGTCAATACATAAGACATCAACACATCAACACGTCAATACATAAGACGTCAATACATCAATACATAAGACGTCAATACATCAATACATAAGACGTCAATACATCAATACATCAATAATCAATACATCAATACATCAGGGTTTACAGCACCGGTGCAACGGGCCTACAAAGTCTCTTTACGGGCCCGTAAATAAACAAACGGGCCTACGTTTCTCTAATTGTCCCCACACTTTGGGCGGCGCTCGCCATGTGGGCCCAGCTGGGCCCAGGATTTCCGGGGGTGGACAGGCTGCCCTCGGATAGTGGTTTTTTGCATCAATTCAGTCACTCTTCTACAAGCTACTAATCTATCCAGCATGTTATACTATATACAAACTATATACAAGCTAGTTGGAGGCACTGGCAATTAAGAGCTGAAGTCTCTCTTCAAATTCGTGCTGTTCAACTTTTGCAATAATATCCATTAATCTTACTCCCAGCATACAGCCTTCGATATCGTGCATGGAATACCCACACCTATGGTCGGTGATACGATTCTGGGGGTAGTTGTAGGTTCTGATTTTGTCTGATCTATCTGTAGTGGTGACTTGATCAGTTCTTAATTTTCTTTGTTCCAGGATTTCTTTTTCTCTTTCTAAAGCTGCTAATCTTGATCTTAAGATCAGAAAAGCTTTGGCTTTGTTTCGGGGTTGTGATCGTTCATCTTGTTGTTGCACGGTGGTTCCAGTAGGTATGTGAACCAACCTAACGGCAGAATCGGTGGTATTGACATGTTGTCCTCCCTTACCTCCTGCTCTCATGGTATCAACTCTAACTTCTCCCGGGGCAAACTGCCTTTCGTCTTCTTTCAATGATGCCTCGGTCCCGGTAGATATCTTTGGTAAGACCACCACTGCAGCCGTACTGGTATGTATTCTTCCTTTGGACTCGGTAAGAGGAATTCTTTGTACTCGATGAACTCCACTTTCATGACGTAATATATTATATGCCTCCGGTGAATCGATACTTATAATACACTCATTGCAATATCCATTATTGGCGAAGTTCTCACTGATTATTTGCCATTTCCATTTGTTATATTGAGCAAAATTAGTATACATTGATTTTAAATCACTGGTGAAAATCCCTGCCTCATGTCCCCCTACCCCTGGTCTTAATTCTATTAAAGCTGGTTTATCGCTATGAGGCAAGCTGGGCAATAACCGGGTTTGCAATACATTAATAGATTCATTAAAATTGGGTAACATTGCTTGTAATTCCTTCATTGATTCTTCTGCTAATTCGGAATCTCCTTCTGGATCTTCAATCATCTCCTTTAATCCTTCAAGATTCTTGATGTCGTGCTTATACTGCTCGTAATTCTCAAGGATCACTGAAAGATTGGAGAGTCTAACGTTACTTTCTTGACTAAAACTACCCGATTTTTCATTCATTTCTTGCGATAATTCCTCATACTCTTTTTCCATTAATTCTGCTCGTTTGAGTAGTAATGGATGGATTGGCCGATATAGTTCTTCTTGCCCACTGGATACGTATCGCCTCATTAAATGGATCCCGGGTCTTCTGAACGACCATCGCCTCACAATGTTCATCATGGCGTATGCTGCAATCAAGTCGATTTAATTGAAAATTTTCAATGTGAAATGGTTTTTTTGAGAAGAAAAAAAATTTTAGACTTACTTCAATATTCCACTTATTCCCCAACAAGTATGTCAAGTTCATCCAAACCAATAGATATAAATGATTTCAAAGAAGCCATAGCGGATTTGGGTGATTCTAATTTGTTTTCGCTAAAGGTGCAATTAGAAAATTCGATTTCAAAACTTGAAGAGACTAATTTGATACTTGAACAAGAAATCAGCACTGTTAAGGAAAATTTGAAAAAGGAAACCAATCAGGGGAAGCTAGATGACTTGAAAGGGGACTTGACATTGTTTCAAGAATCAATTGAGGAAAACATGCCAGTCATTTCAAATCAACGTGAACGTATTCATACTTTGAACATTGAGTTGACTAAAAGAGGTTTGATCAACGAAGAGAAACCAATATCGAAAGAAGATGAAGGAGTCTACTTGTGATTTAAAGATATTTACATGATTATTAACATATATATGTATATATACAAGAATATTAGTTCTTTTTAACTGTGGTAATATCAGAACCAAATAATTTATTAACAAATGGTTTTTCTTCCAAAGCCATTGGATCTTCAGGTCTTTTACAAACCAACATCCAAATAGATCCGAAAATGGCTCTCTTTTCATAAGTGATATCTAAACCAGAATCATCAATGATTTCACCGATATCTAAATTATGTCTACATTTCCAAGTTTTCATTCTTTTTTCAGCACGGAAATCTAAATGATTATTAATGAAATCCCAAGTACCTCTACCATGTTCTAATAAAACAATTCTACCATTTGGTTTTAATAATTTTTCCATATTTTGTAATGCCTTTACCGGATCTTCGTGAGCACATAATCCAAAGGATTCGATAATAGTATCATACTTCACAGGATATTCACTTTTACTAGCCAAATCAACCAATTCTTCTGCTTTACCAACAACAAAAGCTGCTTTAGCATATTTTGGATATTCTTTTCTAAATTTTTGTTGGGTTATTTCAACCATTTTTTTAGACGAATCTAAAAAGGTAATTGAATCAACTTCTTGTGGTTTTAAATATGGTAAATTTCTACCGGTCCCACATGCAACTTCTAATACATCACCACGAAGTTGTTTCATTAACCATTTACGACGACCCCCCATAAGAATACCTCTTTCTTCCCATTTGATTTCATCATCATATTCTTCAGCAATATCATCAAAAAAATCAGTAGTATCTTCAGCAGAAACAATCTTTGGATTAGTGGCATTGGTATATTCTTCTGGTTCAGCATTGGCTTCTGCCTTATCAAGTTCTTCGATCAAAGGTTGTTTAATCTCATCACGTTTGTTTTCCAAATCAGGTACTTTGGCCTTGCTGTTGAATTTATACTGCTTATCATACCACTCTTCTAATTCTTCTGGGATTGGCTCAAAGACAGCTTCTTGATCAAAAAAGTGCTTTCTTCTAAACTCCTTTCTCATTGCTTGATAATACTTAAACTTCTTTTCTTCTCTTGGTCTCATTCTCTCTCCACTTAAAGCTTTCAACTTCAAATATTCATATTCTGATAAGGAATCTGGATCTTCTCTATACTTCTTCTTAATGAAACGAATCTGTTTATCCTCATAATATCTGTCTCTCATATAAAAATAAAAGGTAACAAATAATGCAATCATCCCACCAATGTAATAAACAGTCATTCCCTTTTTGAATTCCTTGGTTTGAACATAGAAGGCCCATTGACGCCATTTCGGCATGTTTTCCATCTCCTTCTTCTCCTGGGCTTCTCTATGATTAATAGGAAAAGGGTCTCGGGAATATAATCTAATCATAGATATTATCGGACTGTTCCTAGAGATGCTCTTCACCATCGGAATCCTTGTTCTTCCCATGCCAAGTCCCACCGAGCCTACACCGAATACACCCAGCCTCGAGGCATGGGCACCCAGTCTTATAAGACTTCTTGCTAACATTGAACAGTTGATATTTGCTTTGATATCGTTGGTTCTGATAGACTTTAAACTTCAAGAAACATTCATTTTTTTTTTTTTCAAAACAAAAAAATGTCGTGTTTTAACCGAAACCTCAAGTCTCGCTCTTTTCCTCTGAAGGCAAATGGAAAATCAACGATAGTCAAACTCCATGTCACTTACTTTGCAAGTTATTCGAAGAAATCATTCAATTTGAAGTGAATACTTAACCTTGAAGATCAATTGGTAGTTCTGGTTGATAAATTGAAGTTTCCCCCTTTATATTTCTACTGAACAAGAAGAGTTTGTAAGTGAAAAAGACCAAAATGTCCGAACCATCACCAATTTTGGAAGAAGCTAGAGTAGCTAGCTCTAAAGGCAATTTCCAAGTTGCTGAGACCAAGTATAAGTCTATAATTGCCACCAGGCCTTCGGAAGATCAAGATGATACTAAATCAAACAATAAACTCTTACAAGAACAAGAGGCTGCCATTATAGAGTTGGGTAAGATTTATCAAGGAGAAGGCCAACCACAAGATTTGGCTCAATTAATTACTGATTCCAGAAGTGTTTTAGGTAATTTTGCCAAACTGAAAACTGCTAAGATTGTCAGAACACTCATTGAAGATTTCGATACCATTCCTAATGTTGTTGATTTGCAAATCCAAGCTATTAAAGAAAGTATCGAATGGGCAGTTGCTAGTAAATTATCCTTTTTGAGACAATATTTGCAATTGAAATTATCTTCTTCATTATATGAGAAAGGATTGTATCAAGAAGCATTAAAATTAATAACTGATCTATTAAGAGAATATAAAAAATTAGATGATAAATCTTCATTAGTTGAAGTTCAATTATTAGAATCTAAAATTTATCATGCATTAAGAAACATCCCAAAATCAAGAGCTTCATTGACTAGTGCAAGAACATCTGCCAACTCGATCTACTGTCCTACATTGTTACAAGCTGAATTAGATTGTCAAAGTGGTATTTTGAATGCCGAAGATAAAGATTATAAAACTGCCTTTTCTTATTTCTTTGAATCTTTCGAAGGTTATAATATGCAAGAAGATTCTCGTGCAATCGTTGTTTTGAAATACATGTTATTAACCAAAATTATGTTGAATTTAATTGATGATGTTAATTCTATATTGAATAGTAAAAATGTTCTTAAATATCAATCTAAGGATATCGATGCCATGAAATCAACAGCTACCGCGTATGCCAATAGATCTTTGAAAGAATTTGAAAACTCATTAATTACTTTCTCTTCTGAATTAAAATCTGATCCTATCATTAAAACTCATTTCAATGCATTATACGATAATTTATTGGAACAAAACTTGTTAAAAATTATTGAATCTTACTCAGTTGTCGAATTATCTCATATCTCTAAAAGTATTGGTTTGAATTTACAACAAGTTGAAGGTAAATTATCGCAAATGATTTTAGATAAAGTTTTCTACGGGGTTTTAGATCAAGGTAATGGATGGTTAATCATTTATGATGAACCAAGAAAAGATGCTTCTTATGAAGCTTCATTGGATTTGGTCAAAAATTTGTCCAATGTGGTTGATTTATTGTATGAAAAAGCTTCCACTTTGAATTAAAAAAATCAAATCTTGTATAAGTAAAGTAAAATGAAATGTTAATTTTTTTTTTATCGAATTCTATTAATGTAGAATCTATATATTACAATCTTTAGTACACACACACTCAATGATTAGATTTCGAGCTTTTGATTTGACTTTGGGAAAATCCCATTAATACCTCGTTCACTCGCCACTACTGCTAGTTCTCCCGATCTCTTAACGAATTCATTTAATCTACCACAACGAAGGAAGCATTTCAAATAGTCATTTTCTTCTTCATTAGCAACGTCACTTATTAATTTAAATGCTTTCTTAATGTATTTCCAGTCTCTATATCTAGCAACTTCGTATATCTTGATCAATTCCATTATCAAATAAGGAACGTATATTGATCTGATTTCATCAAATATCGATTTTTCCTTTTCATCCAAGTTTGTTGATTGAATTAAATCTTTAAACCATTGAATGATTAAACCATTAATTTTACTAGTCACTTTTTCAATTGACTTTTCAATATCTGGCGATTGCCAGAATAATCTTTGAGAAGATCCATTAATTTTATTGTTTGTTAAAAATGAAGTCCAATCATCCAAAAATTGTAATCCTTCCACCAAAGATGAGTATTGTAGTAATTCTTCTTTACTTTCATCGGTAATAGATGAGACAAAATCATTACTGCCTAAAGATTTAGTGTAGAAATCAGCATCATAACTTTTAATTAATGCCTTGAAATCTTTACCGCGGGCAAAGTGTTTCAAACTTGATAATCTACCTGTCAATAAAAATCTACGAATAACAACCAAGGAAGACAATATAGCATCTTCATACATGTTACTACCGTAGAACCATTCAACAGCATTGAAGACCTTAAGATCGATTGAATTAATTTCGGATTCATCTGATCCATATGAATCAATTGAAATTTGATTCGTTGGGGTATAATATTTTTCTGTTTCATTCATTACACGCTCAACGGTTCTTCTGAAAACATTCACCATCTTATCTTCATTTTCGACAAAATCTTCTGTGCTAGTGGTAGTTGCCTGAAGATTCATCCGTGATTGTGTTATGATTATTATTAAATTGGCTAATCTTTTAACCAAGCGTATTTGTTTAGCTCTTTCTTCTGGATCAACAATAGTTGAAAGAAATAATGAATAACACTCTCTAGCATCTTTTTCATCTGGAATGAAGGATAAATATATTGGAATTTGAGAATTATAACCACCACTTTGCAATTTGGAAATATAAAAAGTAATCAATTTAGTGATTGTTTTCCCAGCCAACAAAACAGTGTTATCGACGTATAATAAAAAGATTGCTAAATGAATAATAATTCTTGAAAGAAATTGATTAATTAAAGCATCTGGAGATTTAGTAATCGATTTGACCGAATTAGATAAGAATTGAGGAACTTGGTCAATCATTAAACTACCTAGTATTATTCTAATTGGATGAGTACTTTGTTCGGAGATTTCATTATCAGCCAGCAGTAATGAGTTCAATATACCGTTGATAGTATTGAATTGAGGGTTGATTACTGGGAATGCAAGATTTTCTTGTTCTTGTTCTTGAGGTGATAAACGAGAAGTAATGAAAGTTTGTAAATTATGCATAAACAACTGATTCAAATATAGTAAAAGATGCTCTTCCCAATTCAAAGATGCAGCTTTTAAATTCTTACTAATATCATTACCACTTAAAAATTTATAAATCAATTTTTCATAGGGGTTAAGATTAGGCAGTTGAGAAAGCTTATAAACAGTTTTAATCCACAATAATTTATGTTTCAATCCCGATGCTACTTCCTCACTATTTTCCAATCCACTTACATCAACAAGCATATCACTTTCTTTATTAAGTAATGTTTCTTTATCAACTATTGGATCGATATAATCTTGTTTGGCACCAAGCAAGATTAAAGCGAGAGTGAAATTCCCAGTACTGTTTGCCAAATCAATGGCTTCTTCTATTCTATTCGCAATTACCAATTTATAAATGAGTGAAAAGTTCTTGGAATCAACCGAGTCATCTTGAGGATCAATATCTTTATCTGACCTTAAAGGGGCATCAGAGTCTAAATTATCAATCAAGGTTTGATCATCTTTACCGGTCAATGCAGATAAGTCATTGTTACTAATTTTGATTCTGGTGTTTTGCCATTTCCCATTAGTTTCAACTTTTTCATCAGAAATACTTATAGTCTTAGAGTTCTCTTGGAGCCAATAGATAATTAAAGAAAGTTCTTTGATCTTTGGGTTTTGCCTAAGCCAGTTTTCACGCTTAACATGGAATGACGAAAACTTGTATTCAGGAATTGGTTCTTCCTGGCTTTCCTTGGATAATCTATATGAGTATAAGGTTTCTACCAAGTTCCACAATCTAGTTTCAAGATCCCAGTTTTCAAACTCCAACCGGGTTTCAAGATCAGGGGCTTCGCCCATTTGGCTGGCCACTTGCAAAGCCTTCTGAGCACTAATGGATTTGAATTCTTGGATCAAAACGAATGGATCATCCTTGTTTCCAGCCTGGAAGTTCTCAAGCACTTGGGCGAATTGCACCTCAGCACCGCCAGTTGCCTCGCTTGAAGTCCCACGCCTGTCATCTGCGTCAACCACTTTCATCAACGCGTCCTCCATATCTGCTTCGTTTCTCTAGATTGGATATAACAAACCGGTTTTTCAATTCAGTTGTTTATAAATTTCAATCTCTTCATCCTCTGGAGCTTTTTTTCGTCTTCTTTTCGGTGGTCGTGTACCTTTGCAAAGAATGCCCTCAATGATGCCTCCGTACACCCACAATTCTTAATGCTTAATCCCCTGGCGGCAAAGCTTCCTCACCAAAAAAAGGTGTTACTCTTATCGACTAACCCCAGATAAAGAAGAGATTGACTAGTTCAACAGCTTCAATTGAGGGCTAGTATAGTAATAAACCAGATTCAAAGACAATGGCACCAGATCCTTCGCAAGCGGCAGCAACGCAGCCAGCAGGATCGGTATTTGATGACGAAGAAGATAACAATCCATTCTCCAATACTCAGGGGCTTGCAAGTTTGATGAGTGATCACCGAAACTCCCTGGGTCGGCAGGCAGGTAGTAATGGGCATACGAAGAGGGAAGGTGGTGAATTACAGGGCGGAGATAAGTTTGAAGACGATGCATCGCTCTTGCTTTACAATTCGTCTTCTAACAACCAAGCAGAAGTTAATTCGAGTCCAAATAAGGATACCTTTAATACGATCTATATTAACTACGAAAGTCGGGTTACCAAGCTCTTGAGGCCAGGGAGCAATCCTAAGATTCAAATAACCGAAGCTGGCAACTCTAATGAAGGAATGCTGAATTCTCTGAAGAAATATATCGTGTATACCATCAAACTACTCAATGGAGATGATGCAAGTGATGAAATTCAAACCAGGAGGCGTTATAGTGATTTCGAAAGTTTGAGAGATGTTCTTACCAAAGTTTTTCCCTTGGTGATTGTACCTCCAATTCCTCCTAAAAACTTTCTTGGTTTTGGTGTTTTAAATGGTCTAGTCTCTCAAAATATTCTGCAATCTACTGGAGGGGTTGCTAATGGTACAGGAGGAAGCTCTGCAAATGGCAACGTTGCAAGTAATGGAGTAGGTGGCTCGCCATCTAATTACTCTTATATAAACTCTACTCATCTCAATAAGAATAAGTTGATTGAACACCGCAAACGTTTATTATCCAATTTTCTTAACAATTGTCTAAGTATTCCGCAAATTCGTAACTTGGAATTTTTTGCAAAATTTTTAGATCCAAATGCAAACTGGTCTGATGAAATCACCCTTATTACGAGTCAATTACCTAAATCCATCTACTTACTGAACCCCGAAAATGGGCTTAAAACTGATCCTCTCTATGAAAATCTTCCTCTACCGGTCAGCAACCATTCTATAAATATACCGTTTTTAAAGATAATAAGAAGAAGATTACGAAAAAGACTAATAAGTTACTAGGTAAACAGTCACAACAAAATAATGATCAAGAAGAATCACCTAATGAACTCTCGAGACAGACATCGCCAACAAATACAGTCGCTGTTGATGCAAATGGAGGTGGAGATTCAAATAACAAGTCGAATTATTCGGTCGGTGATGAATATATAATTGCAACTTCTCGCTTAGATGATATCAATAAAAAAATAATGGATAATTTCATCGGCTTAGCCAATGACTATACCGAATTGGGTACTGCATTCAACTCTTTTTCACTTATTCTTTCCGACCTGCCAATTACAAGAACTAGCAAAATTAAACTTTCTAATGATTCTTCAGTTGACGATAGAGAAAATACTAAATTAAATATGGTTTTCGAAAAAATCGGACAAGTTTTTGATCGATCCTACATAACGATTAACTCATTGATTGGGGATTTGGAAACTAAGTTCTCAGAACCTCTAGGTGAGGCAGTAAAATATTCGGATATTTTGACATTCATAAATAGTTATACAAGAAGAAAAATTCGTCAGCAGAAGCTTTTAGACTCAGAGATCAAACACAAGGAAAGAAGATCTTTTTGAATTATTGAAACAAGAACAAGAGTCTGCACGTATCGATGGGGCCATAAACTCTCATGCTATTCAGACAGATCATAAATTTGATTTTTCAAGCACCAACAATGAACCTGCTCTGAACCAAACTGAAACACAGCAAGCCAATAAAAGTAAATTCAAATTCTTCCCATCAATGAATCAATTCAAGAAAATAACTCAATATGTAACCGAGATCATTGATCAAAATCCTGAACAAACAAGGCGACAACGCATTGCACATTTACAAAATAAAATTACCCTGTTGGAGAAATGTCAAAAGATTATGCTTGAAGATGTTTCTTATATCACTGATGAGGTTGATAAAAACTTC
This sequence comes from Cerrena zonata, assembly GCA_038087015.1. Lineage (NCBI taxonomy): Eukaryota > Fungi > Basidiomycota > Agaricomycetes > Polyporales > Cerrenaceae > Cerrena > Cerrena zonata. Next base: position 104,582 of record JASBNA010000089.1, on the reverse strand, counting down.
AAGCAATTCCATCAGAAAGAATTAAAAGTCATTTATGAAATACTATTGACCTACAATGGATTTTTAATCAGTTGGGCTAAAAAAAATATCGACATTTGGGAGGAGATAAAGGAAGAGGTGGAAAAACTATAAGATCTTACCTTTATGGATATATATAATATAATGTATAATGATTTTAATGTGAAATCAATGACTATTAACAGAAATAAGATTTATGCAAGATATTAAAATGAGCTGAAAGGATTTCGAGAAATAGAAAAAGCTCTATGATAAGCTTATCAATCATCTGATAAGTATTTTATAACAGGAGGGCCCCATTCTTTTGACCTCTTGTAAGCACTAATGTCACCTTGTAAACCATTGATGGCACCAATAAAACGTTCACGTACTTCCTTTGGTTCTTTTTTAATTTGAGCCATTGGGATTAAGTATGTTCTAATTGTGAAAACTACTGCTCCTGATTTAGGCAATTTGGTTAATACTTGCCTTTCGGATCTATAGTGAACATCTTTTTCAAAATCTAAAGAGTCATAATCCAAAGGTTTTTGTTCATAATCAGCGGAAAGATTATGGCCCTTATTAGAATCATCAACATAAAACTTGTTATGAGTTTGGACAGAGAAATTGGAACGGGTGACAAACCTGAAAGGCAAAAGCTTATCAAAGAAACGATTCATGGTTGGTTTCAATTTATCTTCATACCCAGGTATTGGGTGATGAATATAAGACAATGGAGTATCAAATCTTTCAGAAGGAGCAAACCCTGCAGCAAAGGTAAATATACCTGCTTTGAAAAAGTATTCGTCACCATCTTTCTCTCCGCTACGACTTGGATCTTTTTGAAGTATAATATAATCTTCATCAATCACCTTGGATAAATGTACAACATAATCTTCACCCGGAGTTTTATCATCGGTGTGAGCAGGAATAACCTCATCTATGGTTTTATTCAATACCTGGTTATTACCAATCTTAACATAAAGCTTTGGGTATTTGGTGCACATATAGTCAAGAACAAAATCATAGTATTCTTTAACTGCCATTTCCGCTTCTGGCTTATAAAAAACCGTTTCTTTTCTAATGTCCTTTCCTTGAGGATAATCAGGATGGGTATTGGACATAAGTTTCTGTTTCAATTGAAGTCTTTCGGCATGAACTGGTTCAACTAACAAATAATCTTGTGGGTCTAAATTCTTAATACCCATAGTCAATCTGTAAAGTCCTTCTTTAAAAGGATACGATTTTAATGGGTCAGCAGTTTTCCAATCAAAACTATCTGGAACTGGTTTAATCACCGGCTTAACTATTCTGTCTTTCTTTTCATTCCCTGTCCAGAGTCTGTCCTTTACTCGTGAAAATCTTACTTTTATCATCCTTAAATAACGAGACAACTATTACTAGAAGAGTTCCAATTAGAATGGGAACCCTCAAAGGCTCATATGCTTCTCTCAAAGCATGCCAATTCACGGTCAAAGCATCCATCTTTGGTTTCGTCTAGTTGGAAGTGAAATGATTCATTTTTTTTTTCATCCTCTTTTCAATTCAATCTATTAAATGAGATAACAATCGTAAAACTCCTGTTCCGGGATCTCTAAAGGCCGGTTTTTTCTCGGAAAAAAAAAAAAAAAAAAAAAAAAAAAAAAAAAAAAAAAAAAATTTTGTAGTCACCGAAGAGCTTTTAGTTGCAAACAGTTATCTACGGGTATTTCAGAAGCAATGCTGAGTTCTTTGTTGCTTATAAGCAAATACTTGAGCCAGGAGCAAAGAGTGCAAGCCGTTGAGGACTTGTCGAAGGACCTTGGTTCTAATACTGAAAGTGTGACAGCCTTATGTGACTTATTGAAAGAGTTAGATCATAATGCAATTCGTGGAGTTTATCCAGTGATTCAAAAGTTTGTGTTCAGTATTATAGATGGCAAGTGTTCTGAGAGTGATTATGGTCACATTCTTACATTAGCTGAAGAGTTACCTCAATTATATGATGACATTTTGGATAGATGTCATTGCCATTTGTCTGCATATATTCATGAAAGCTTGCCTAAGTTTCTTATTTCGTTTAGAAATGAGATCTTACCGGAGTATTTAGCAGACCTGATTTCGAGTTCTAAAGCTGATTTGCAGCTTACTGATGAACCCATTGTAACTCTTTTTGAGTTTTTGAATTACTTTTTCATCCATGCCAAGTTGAAAGATCAAAAGACCTCATCTCTCGATAGGATCATCTGTTTTTTCATCGGACACAACGAAGAAAACGTTAGTAACTTGGCTATGCAATGCTTACGTTGGGAAATCGATAGTATTGTCATACAGAATCAAAGCAGTAAGTTTATTTGGGATGTTATATTCAATTTAGAAAAATCTCAAGTTAAACTGCACATGGATCATGCTTTTATAGTATGGTTAAGATATTTGACAAATGATAATCAAAAATTGGTTGAGGACTCAATTTATCAACATGAAATCATTCAATTACAACATTATTGGCAAGTTTTACAGCATGGTTTAGTCAGTGATGCTCATGAACATAGAAAATTTTGCTTGTCTATATTACAATTGTCTCTCAAATTGATTGCAGTTCCAGTCAAGAATGAAATATTCTCGTGGGATCCTTCAAAGAAAGATCAATATTTGAGGGAATGGTCAAGATTCTCTACATTGTTTGAAATCTTGGGAATCGATACTTCATTGCATCAAGCTCAAGGTGGTATTAATGATCTTATTGGTTTAATTCTTCCAGACTCTTTAATACATCCCTCTTGGGGGTTTGGTTTGTTATCAACCGGATTCAAAGCTGGTATGGATTCAGTAAGAAAATTTTCCCTTAACATTTTATTATCGATTCCATCACAAAATTTATATTTATTAAAACATAGCTTGCCATTCTATGAACAAACCTATTTACCATATGCTATGATGGCATCTCACTTTGCTGTTCTTCAGTCTGATGATACAAATGAAAATCATTGTGAACATGCAGACAGATTGGCTAGTTTCATTCAAAGTATCATTTCTAATTTGAAAACTGATGAAGAATTTCAAGCAGTTGTTTACTCTACTTTGAAAGTATTAGTCAGTTTAAAAGATGCTTTCGACCCAGCAAGAATTTATGTCACTTACGGTATACTTTCAGGCTTGAAGAAAAGAAGAGTTTTACAACTTGGGAAACATGATGAACTTTTGCTTAAATTGATTGAAGTAAGTTCAGAGGGTCCTGTATTAGAAACCACCGTTCAAACTCTCAATTTAAGGCTCTTGTTGAATTTTCAACTTTCTGATTTGAATGTATTTCTTGATCTTCTTATCAAATTCACCAAATTCAATGGTTATGCTGTTTTGAATGAAAACTTGGATCTCGTTGTTGAGTATTTCCAGGAAAATCAAATCACTCAGACTAAGATAACCTCGATGATCGAAAGCGAATCTGTCTCTGCAGATATAAAGATTATTCTTATGCTCATCTCCAATAAAATGACCAATTCTATCAACCTTGAAAACCAATCCAATGTTTTATTAGCCAAGTTACTTCAGACTAATATTTCCTTGGGTAGTAATGAAAGTATTGCTCGTTGCATTACTGAGTTGGCCACTGGTGAAAAATCAGAAGAGGCTTATGAAGAATTCTCCAAAGTTGATTTCTTAAACTATAAGCAAATTTTACCTACTAATATCAAGTTAATTGAGCTTTGGGCCACTATTAATCAAGACGTTCAATCTGATGATCACCATCACTTAAAGGCTGCTGCAGACAAATTTAAAGTGTTCAATAATCTTTTCGAAGCTTACCAATTGTCCGATATTGAAAATCATGAAATTTTCACCATCAATTCGTTGCTTAAATTCAACCGTGAAATATTATTGAATAACTCTTCTGAGCCTGCTAGACTAATTAAGAATTTCTATAGGGTGAAAGATGCTTTATATGGTCAGTTCTTCAGATTCTTATCCATTCTCACCTCTAAAATTGGTTGCGAAAGTACTGAAATTGATGATATTTTAAGCTTATTAATTGTAAGCTCAACTAATTATGAAACTAACTTTCACACGGTACTTTTGCTAAATAGTATCGTTAAACAAGAAAATCTTTCCAGTGAATTAGTTCCACGTCTAGTAGAAACTTTATCTGAAATATGGTCCAATTTATGTTCATCCAGATTGCAATTGAGTCAGAAAAACTTACATGTTTTAATGATCGATACCTTCATTGATCCATTCATCTTGTCTCATTCAACTCATGATGAATTTGTCGCCTCTCACTTACTCAATTTTAGTAAATCCATAATAGAATTATCCTATGGTAGAAGGTGTTTCTTACCAACATTGACTAAGAATTTATCCAATTTCCAGATAAAAGATCATCAAACTTTCGAAAAATTGATTTGGCTCCCTGAAGTATTAGTAGAATCATTCATGAGTTATCAATTAAGGTCTAATATCTTCAGATTGGAGAATATCATTGCCAGTCTCTACGATAAACAGATTTCCTCAGCAGCTGGTTCGAATATTTATACCAAATATTATGGTGCAGAGGAAATAAGCGGTCGTATCAATGCCATAGTTTTGATTAATTCTATCCAAACAAGTGAATTTGCTCTTCTGATTTTCCAATTTATTCGTAGTAAAGAAGAAGAGTACCACTTGCATCAAGTTATTAAGCAAAATGATGGATTCCAAGAATGGAGAAGAATCCAATTACTTACCGTGATCTTATCAATAATCCAGAAGATAGATTCAAGTCTTATTATTGATGACTTCATGGCTTTACTTGGTACCGAGCCTAGTCCATTGGCTAGAGTTTATCTTGAATGGATTACGGCAATAATATTGTTGAGAGAACCTAAATATATTGATATAATGCTCGAAAAGTTCAAAATTGGAATGGACAGTAATTCAGTGAAACCAACCTTAATTACTGCTTACGAGAGAATATTGTATTTATCAATTCAACATTTAACAACATCAAAAGAAGCTGAATATTTAACCAAGTTTTTATCTGTGCTTTTCCCTGGGGCCACATCAAACAAAGCCACTACTAGACATTTCTCTCTTTCTTTGAATTGTTCAATTTATCCAGAGATTATGAAGAAGAAGTTGCCAATCAACCCAGACATTATTCAAATGTCTGAGAACTTGTACAAATCTGCTGTTTCTTCTGATGCTTTTGGATCTTATAGAAGTGGAGATGCTTTGTTGTGGGATATTTTAGGTGATTTCACTTTAGTGGGTATGACTGGAAGTGTCTTGTTAAGAGTTAGTGACAGGTCCGACATTGATTTCATCAGAAAAGAAGACTATAATAAACATTTAAGTCAAGCTCAAATCGATAATTTGCAAAACCCTGTTGGGCAAGATTTGAAGGAATTATGGATAAGAGTCTGTAAGAACAACAAAATTCCTGAAAATTTGAACTCAAATAACAAAATCGGGTCAACAAATGAAAAGGGTCAACAAGCCACCCTTCAAACGAAGAGTGGAGCCTGGTCAACTGTCATGGATGTTGATGAAACTGCTCGTGGTGGGGACATTGTCCGTAGTGACTTAATTGTGGTATCTTCATTAGTTGATAAACCACCAAACTTGGGAGGTATTTGTAGGTTATGTGATGTATTAGGTGCTGGTTTACTCACATTAAATGACATTAGGGTGAAAAATCATCCTCAATTTAAGAACGTTGCTGTTACTGCTGACTACTGGATGCCTATGATTGAAGTTAAAGAAAACGGGATCATTGAATTTTTAAGAGAAAAGAAGAAAGAAGGTTATACTTTAATTGGTTTAGAACAAACCACTAATTCCGTCGAGTTAAATTCTAATTTACAATTCCCTAAAAAATCCTTAATTTTAATTGGTAAAGAAAAAGAAGGTGTTCCTGGTGATTTATTAGCTGAGTTAGATATGTGCGTTGAAATTAAGCAAGTTGGTGTTATTAGATCCATGAATATTCAAACAGCTACTGCTATTATTGTTCATGCATACTCTACTCAACATTGTTAAAATAATCTATTTATTTATTAAAACTATTGTACATAATGGTATATAAAACATGCTCTATTTGAAAAAAATTCAATAAAATTAAAAAATTTCTCCATCATCATCATCTTGTTCCACAAGAGTATCTAAGGCATGGACAATGGCTCCACAGTATTTATTCACCATTGATATGGCTTTCACTATTGACTGTGGTTTGAGACCCTTGAAATTACTGTTATTCGAATTAACAGCCAAATTAATATTTGAAATTGGAGTAATAACCTTATTATCGTACCAACCAATAATTAAACCGTTCTCCAAAACCTGTTCTTCTTCAAGCGATGGATCGAATAAAAGATTATCACCAATGACACCTAATGTTATGAAAAGAGGTGGTTGAAACTTATCAGTCTTGAAAAGTGTCAGTAATAATTGGGCATTCTCCCAGTCATCGGAGAAAGTTGGTTGTTCTTCGATTTCTGCATCATCAATTTCACTAACTAATAATGGTAAACGAGTGGTTTTCAATGCCAAATATGAAGTTAAGGATAATAAAGTCAATGGGTAAGACGAATGACTGATCACAATACAATCTATGAAAAGTTTAAAAGCATATTTAGTGGTTAGTTTCAAGTATTTGAATGGGAAATTTTTCATCAATAAGTTAGTCAAGTTGAACTTTAAATTTCCTACGAAATTGGAATCATCTCTAAACCCTGCAACATCAACATCACATTCAATCAAGTTGGGTTCTCTATCTATAAGAACAACCTTAGATTTAACACTCACTATACATTCACTACCATCCATTAACCTTATTCTAGCGGAACCATTAGATCCTGGAAGAAATGATGTTTTTGCCTCTAGAGGACGGAACCGGTGCTCACTTCTTGAATCCGGTCTGATAGGCGGCGACTGGCACAAGGAATCATGTAGATACGCTCTCTCAGCTGGTGATAATATCATAATTCAATCTCTTCTGGCCTTATATTCTGTGCAGATATCACCAAGATGCTTTGACTTGATTCGAGAAGAGCAAAAAAATTTGAAGTAGTGAGAAAAAAAGTGTGCAGTACCGAAAAAGCAGGTTCATTTGGAAAAGCGAAAAAAAATTGAAAACATCAACATCTACAAAACAAGGTATTCCAGAATATTGACGAATATTCAATTATAAATAGCTTATATATGTCTGGTTTATTTGGTAACTCCAGTGGTAGTGGTGGTACCGCAACACAGTCACTGCTCTTTGGCGGTGTAGGTTCTGCAGGAGCCAATAATGCATCTAATAGTCATGGCACCGGTAGCGCTAGTGCACCTCAACATAATGCCAATGGGCCAATTTGGTTTGAACATACTAAGAAAAGAACCATTACTAATCATCTAGTGCCGAAACGAAAGTCTGCTTTCCAAAGCACATCAGCATCGTCAACCAATGGTGATTCTAAAAATGATAAATCCAACAGAGGTGACTCTAAAAACAGTGTTAAAAGTTTATTAGATACTGATGCTTCTAATGAATATAATTTGGTATCCTTTGGATCCAAACAACGTAAATCAATAACCACCGGCTCCGGAATATCGGATTTTGATATCAGTAGTGGAGATTTACTGAAATATCATGATACAGTCAATGAAACTATTAATGAAGAGTTCCCCTTGTATAATAATAATGAAGACTTGCCACCATCTAGGTCAATATTCGATTTGAATGATGAGGTATTGATTTCACTTAATAGACCTTCTAGTCAGCATCCAGACTCCTTTATCAATAAAGATCCAAAGAATTATAATAACGTTTTCACTAATAAGGGCTCCACTGATTTGGTGGCCATTGAAAATAACGATACTAAACAAGCAGGGACAACCTCTGCCACCGCTAATGGTAAAGCATCTTCGTCGTCTAGTAACCCATTGAATCATGGAGAAACAGCCATTTTAGTGTTTGGATACCCTGAATCAATGGCAAATCAAGTAATTTTACATTTTCTGGAATTGGGTAATGTTTTAGAAGATTTTGAAATTAATAAGAGTGCGTCTAAAGGTGCCGGTAATAGTTTGATTAACCAAACTTTAGATAATAATAAATTAATTGTTCCTATATTTAGTGGCGAATCTTGGGTTAAGATTACATATGATAATCCATCTTCAGCCATTGATGCATTACAAGAAAATGGTACAGTATTCAACGGACATTTATTAGGAGTTATTCCATATACAAGAAATGCAATTGAAAAATTACAAAAAAGAAAATTAACCGAAAATGAGGATATTGGTGGGGATTTCGAGTTACGTAGACTGTTAGATAAATCAAAAAAACTTGACACCATTGGTAATCCAGGCGAATCCAGTGACATCCAAGGTGCTTATGTTAAAAGACTAGATATTAAAGATGGATCAGGATTGTTTTTGAAAGCTAATGACCCAACTAAACCCGAAGTTGATAAGAAAAATGATGAAAAATTAGGGATTTGGGGTAAAACTCTCAAATTTTTCTTTGGATTCAATGAATTATAAGGGAATCGTGTACATTAAATATATATTAAGTTAGAGACAATCACTGTAGTTATCTATATTGACGCCTTGAAAGATCCGATTGAGGATATCTCGGAGGACTCATTGTTCTTCTAGAAGGACTTAAACTTCTCACTGAGGATGGATTTGAGCCATGTTCATACTTGACAGGATTTGGACTTCTATATAGGTCATGCATTGATTTCTGGGGACTTGGAGATCTTGAAGATAATCCATGACTAGGCAGAATAAACCTCGAGCTTGATAATGAAGGAAGAATTTTGTTGGGGTTTAAATCAGGTTTATGATTATCAGATAGTCTGCTACCATGAATCGAACTTGAAAATTTGGGAACATAAGGAGTTGATCGACTTATCCAATTAGGTTGGGATTCATCATCTTCACTATCACTATAATGAGATCTTTTTTGTAAATCATATAATTCTGAAAGAGTATGATGTTGGAAAGAGTCATTAACAAAAGATCTTTCACGATCTCTTAATTCACGATCTCTTAATTCGCGATCTCTTAATTCACGATTGATTAATTTCCTTTCATATAATTCCCGATCTCTCCAATCTTTATTTTTCAAAAGAAGGGTTTTTTCCTTTTCTAACTGTTCTTTTTCAAAATTCAATTTGGCTTCTAAAAAATGAAGTCTTTGTAAATCATCTTTGGTAGAGCTTGGGAGTAAAGTATTTGGTAAAGTTTGTGAATTTTTAATATTGACGCTATTAAAAGGCTTACCATTGATATCATGAGTTATGAAAACTTTCAGTTTATCGGTGAGTAAGTGAGCTTTCGAATCATGATTAACAACGTATTGAGCAGGAATATTAGGCCCAAAAGTAGCATCAACAATTGCATTTTTCTTCAAAGTTGAAGTCTTTGGTTTCACGAATTTATCATTATATTCACCAAACATTTCTTGATAAAGAATCTGTTTATCATTCATTAAAGTTAAAAAATTCGAGATCAATAAATAATTTAAAGCAGATACTGAAGGAATTACGATTGTAAATAATTTCAAGATTGCCGTTGTTGAAGACAAAAACTTCAAGATCATCAAAGTGACTGGATTAAAGAAATGAATAAGTAGAGAGGGAATTTTGTTGGTGACCAAACTTTCAATTGCCAAATTTTTTTTTCAATTAGATTAATTTCTTCGGTAGTATCGTCATCGAGAAAGCTTTCATTATTATAGCTATCATTGGCGTCTTCATAGCTAGAAGGATTATGGTTTGGGTATTGATTAAACAACCGGCTTAATTTGAACCAGATTGAATTTTCAAATTCATTTGCATTATTCAAGGATATTTCAATAGCTGAATTTGAATTTGGTTTTTTAGAAAGACTTGAATTTAGTAAGGAGTAATTTTTGAAACTTATAAAGAACACTTTGATAAAGTTAATTACTGATGCCATAAATATTGAAAACGCTAAGAGTTTTATGAAAAGTATTCCGTATTTATTATTAGTAGTACGATCACTAGTCAGTTGAATCAACGGTTGGCCCTTAATGGCTCTTCTTTTAATTTGTTCGTAGCGGTAAAAGTCAATTTGGAACAATCTATTCTCTTTTTTATCTGAGGAAGTATCATAATAATCCATTATTTTAACCAATACATTGAATAAGGTTGTTAAACCAAAGCCTAAGGGTAAACCAATTGATCTGTGGTACAAGTCCCAATCTATCGATAGTCTGCTCTCATTCAACCAAAGAAGAAAATCAAAGGGGTATGACCTAATCTTCTCCAGTAGCGGCTGCTTCCTTATAAATGGTTTCCGTGGCATGATAAGGCGTGACTGGAGCTGAATTGATCAAGTTGTATCGCTAGATGGAGTTTTGTTTATATTTAATTGATAGCCGTCTGATGTACGGGTGTTGAATCCAGTCGGTGTATTTTTATTTTTATTTTTTTGTTGTTTCGATTCAACTACGCGTCTATCACCACAGCGTTAAAGATGGAGGATACGTTATATCGGTATAGACGAGGTAATGAAGAGATGAAGCTGAAGCTACGCCAGATGCTCGAGGACACCGAGGTGCGCGGAGGCCGCAACTACTTTGATGACTTCAAGGAGAACATCGAACACATCCGGAGAAACAAGTACGAGTTACCCAACGAGGGTAAGTTGAACAAGATGAGTGACCGAAAAGAGGGACCAGAGAAAGCAAGGAATAACAAACAGGATAGGCCGATTCAATCAAGTGAAGGGAAGAAGGACAAGAGGGGGGTTCAAGAGAAGGAAAGTAACAATTTATTGATCAATAAATTAAATCAACAAAAGGACAAGATCGAACAATTAGAGAAAAAATTGATGCAAAATCAAAACCATAGTATTAGTCTACAGAATGAGAATATTCGGATGAAAGCCCAGCTCGAAGGCGATCAATCAAATGATGAGTAAAAGCAACGACGAGCTCAAAGCCCTTCAGTTAAAAGAAGTTGAGCGACAGAATAGGCGAGCGACAGAAAACCCAAGTTGACGCTGATAATTTGAAAAAACTCGAAAATTTCCAAAATATCAAGCATAAAAATGAAGTCAACTTATATAAGGCACAAGTGGAAGAACTCAAGTACCAGAATAAACAGCTAGTCCAACAAAATGACCAGTTGAAAGATGAAAATGATAAACACCGGAATCAAACCAGCCTCATCAAGAAATTACGAATTAGTCTGATTTACTACAAACACCATTACGTTAATTTGGCCGATAAACTAATCCAATGCAAGAACGTTATCAACTACTACAAAAGCCAAACAAAACAAACACCCGACAATGACAATACCGAAGATCTATTAAAAGATCTGACTACTAACCATTTGATTGGTAATTACAATTACAACCATCAACCCAACCCAAACTTGAAATCGTACATCCTCATGGTTCTATTTATAAACCGCCTTCGCAGAAGAGTCACTGACAAACAAGACTTCAACCTGAAAATAGCCTACCTTAGCACCATCCAGCCTTTTGAAGAGAATGGATGATCTAGTCGTTGCTGATAGGTTTACCTTTAAAAATGCTGCTAAAAATAGGCGGTAGCGGCACGACCAGTAAAACCATTTGTTTCTTTTTTTTTCCTTTTTCCTTTCTTTTGCGTCGTGTGATGGTTCATTCTGGTGCACCGGCTTTTCCGTTCTCTGGTGGATGGGTCTTTTCCCTTGCTGTTCTGTCTGTCTGTCTGTTCCGGCAAGGCGCCCAGCACTCGTTCGCCAGACTCGGTCGGTTCAGTCTAGAACTGGCTTCGCTAACCAGAACAAAGCACCGAGAAAGGAGTTAAGGTACCGAGGCTAAAAACGCACCTGGGTCCAAAGGTGATGTCATTTGCCAGACCAAAAAATGACCCCGGCGGGCTGGTGGTGTACGGATGGTGTATTTTGGATTGTGGGTCCGAATCTAGAACATTCCTGGCAGAGGACTATTTTTATTTTTGTTTGTTTTGTCTTTTGTGAAAGTATGACGTAGACAAAACGGAAATTTGAAGGTGAGCCAAACAGAGCGAAATAGAGAAATAAAGCCAAAACCTATATAAAGAAGACTAAATTACAATTTGTTAAATTATATTTATCAGATACATTATTGAATATTAGTATTTTCATAAACAGGCCTATTAATATAATCGTCAATCATGGCGACTTTTGTTCTGTCTGATAACCAATACACTGATAAACAAGAAGCAACATCACCAAGCACGTCTAATAACTATTTTCAAATACCCCAAGTTAATATTGAAAGAAGTAAGTCGGATAAGAAAAAAAGTAGTAATACGAAAGTTATCACCAAGTAAGTTATATTCCAAGAGTCCGGTTTCTCCAACGGCTAAATTCCCATTCAAAAATTTACCAACTTCAGTTGAGTCGATTGCAAATGATGATATAGAAGAGTACTTTAAGAAAGAAACACCAATAGTTTTCGATATCCGACCATTTAACTTGTACTCGCAATCCCGGTTATTCTAATTCGATTAACCTATGTATTCCCACCACGTTATTGAAAAGACCAGGCTTATGATTTGGTTCAATTATTAAATCTGATTAATATTTCGGTTAACGATAAACAAATAATCCATCATCAAATACACACAGTGACCACTGAACCAATCAGTATTCTTGTTTATGATTCGGAATCTTATACTAATCACATTACTTTTGCTTTATATCAAACCATATTTAAGTTTTTGAAATATAACTCTAATGAAGAAACTAAATTCAAAGTTGGATATATTAACGGAGGTTTCAATTCTATCGAAAATAAATCAATCATTGATTCTTCTGAATTAAACCCTTCGAACAATTTAACTATTGCTTCACCTCCTTCATCAACGTTTTCTCTAAGTTCATCGATTAGTTCGGATAGTCCAATTAGTCCCTTAGCAAGTACATCGCATTCAAATGACCATATCGATGACCATGCACCATACCTAGGAGGATTCACCCTACCTTCTTCAGCACCATCACAACAAAAATTCTTGAGTAGTATTAAGAAGAATAACTTGATATTACCCAAAACTCGATATGAAAACAATACAATCAAATGAAGAATTAATCGATGATGATATCAATCATTATAATTATCAAATCAAACTACCTAAAAACTTGAAAGATCATAAGGATGAATTACCCAACTGGTTAAAGTTTTTAGCAGAAGATATCGACGATGTTAATCATAATGAGATATTATTGAAGAAGTTTAATTTGAAATTTAATAAGATTGAAACTTGTGAACAAATTAGATTGAATGCAGGCAATCACTAGAAACTCTGATCATGCAGCTTGTTCCAATCCTAATATTTGCAGTCCTTCGTCTTTATGTCCTGGGTGTGACGATATCAATTATAAGATACCAAAAGGTATTGAATATGGTTTCAAAAATCGCTACAATAACATTTGGCCCTATGAACACTCGAGAGTCAAATTGATTAACCTGCCTTCAATCCAAAAAATTTATAATAATGATAATGATGATTATTTCAATGCTAATTACATTCATTTCCCCAGATTAAGTAATAACCGTTATATCGCTACCCAAAATCCTCTACAATCTACATTTGAGGATTTTTGGAAAATTATATGGTATAATAAAATCCCCTTGATTATTTGTTTAAATAATCAATCATTAATGTTGAATCAAAAGTATTTTGATGATCAATTTTTCCCAACAAGTCAATTAAAAGTTGAAGTCATATCAACTAAAAATCAATCTAATTATATTCATCGGGAAATTAAATTATCTAAATTAAACTATAACCATGATAATACTCAAATTATTAATCACTTTGAATATAAAGATTGGCCTGATTTCGGGGTTCCCAAAACTTTTGATTCAATTTTAAATTTAATTAATGACAAATCAAATTTAATCACTTCGAAAAATTTGAAAAAAGATTTACTTATACATTGTTCTGCTGGTTGTGGTAGAACCGGCTGCTTTATTACTTTAGATATGATTCTTGATTTAATGAAATCTCCTTCTAATTCAAAATTTGATTTCTGGGGTAACGATGATTTAATCTACAAAGCAATCCAATTCCAAAGAACTCAAAGAATATCAATGGTGCAAAACTTGGATCAATTTATTGTTTGTTACGAAATTATCATTGAGTATATTGTTGATAACTTATTGAAAAAATAATTTGATTATTCCGGTAATAATTACTGTTTTCTCTCTCCCTTTAATGGTTTAACGAATTTTTTAATAGCATTTTGTATATATTTAATAAAAATAGGCTTCTAATATTTCTATATTTAACCTTTCTGTAGTATAAATTGTTTTATGAAGCAATTTAGTATGAGCGCTTGCTCATGCTCGGCGAATCTTTTCTATAGTTGCCTAGCCTAATGTATGATGTTCTTTACTTTTGTTGAAAAAGTACCTTTTTCTATTCAGGTACTTAGAGTAAATGCACCCGGTTAAACTGGTGATTTACTTCGTCATTCAGACAATCCATAGGAGTCATGACAACATCTTTGTTGCATACTTTCTGCCCAACCGTTGGGTCTTTCCATCTGGATCCACGGTCCAAAGCTCCAGCCGGCTCCAGACGCTTTGATGGGGTTTTTGCAGTCGTCGACCCTCCTGTGCAGGTTTTGCTCGGTTTCTCTGTTTCGAACAGCCCTGGAAAAGCATACTCAGATTGGCGAGCAAGAAATCATTTTTCATTTTGTCACTCCAACAATTAAAATTGGGGTCCCCAAAGACTTCCTCTTCTTCCGAAGAGATTTTGTTAAGCAACCTATGCTTATTTCCTCCGTCATTGCTGGGAAATTTGCAAAATAAGATTTACTCGGGATTTTAGTCGACTTTTAGAGCAATTTCCGATTTCATCGTGATGATTTTTCTGGTGTGTGGGTGTTTTGTCTAGATGCGGGAGGAAAAAAAAAAAGGTCTTATTATTTGATTTAACATTGTAGATTCCATAAGCGGAAATTTTCAAGTCCATCAGATTGGTTTAACAGCTACTTATAATGAGTCAAGATGATATAAATAAGGAGAAAGTATCGTATTTGTTGAAGTTGTTGGGGAAGTCCCACTTGTCGCTGGATCCAGATTCTGATTTTGAGGACATTCCGGATAGTTTGACCATGATGTTAACGGCCCCAGCGATTGAAGCAGATACTTTGATTACCCCAACTACCCAAGCACAAAATGAAGTTGAGAGTACTATTAGAGAGATCTATGAAGATTTGGTGGACGAAGCATCCAGGGAATCCAGAAATATCAAGAATGATAGCTTGAACACTAAGAAACTTTTAAAGTATCTTGATAAATCATTGAATGAGCCAATGAATGAATTATATTACCCATATGACCCCAACCATGGTTGGATGCTTTACTGGTTGATAAATCCTTACTATGTTTTAAAAGAATCAAACACTCTCGATGAATCCACCAAGAAATTGGCATCAGATAAAATACAAAAAAATTTAATTAATAACGGTTATGAAGGAATTGGCGGAGGGAAAAACCAATTAGGCCATATAGCCAGTACTTATGCATCAATTTTAACTCTTGTTGTAATTGGAGACTATAGTACTTTGAAATCATTACAAAAACCAATATATGATTGGTTAATGAGTTTAAAATTGTCAAATGGCTCCTTTTTAATGCATAAACAAGGTGAACATGACGCAAGATCAACTTACTGTGCTTTGGTTATTGCTTCTTTATTGAACGTATTAACAAAAGAACTTTGCGAAAATACCTTATCCTGGTTAAATAAGTGCCAAACTTATGAAGGGGGATTTTCTGGTATACCTGGAACTGAAGCTCATGGGGGGTATACTTTTTGCTCAGTGGCAAGCTACTTTCTCTTGTTAGGTTCTAGTGATGACTTTGGCAAAGAATTGGCTGAAAATATCGATTTGGATCTTTTAATAAGTTGGGTCTCACATAGACAGCTACAATTGGAAGGAGGATTCAATGGCAGATCGAATAAATTAGTCGATGCCTGTTATAGTTTTTGGATTGGTGCAGTGGGGCAGCTTCTAGAACCGGTATTGAATATAGACTCTTTATTCGATAAGGATGCTTTAAAATGTTATATCTTGAATTGTTCCCAAAATTCAGTTAAAGGTGGATTTAGAGATAAACCTGGTAAATCAGTTGATTTCTATCATACTAATTATACTTTACTAGGCTTGAGTATAACTGAACATTCATTAAGTTTCCCAGAAACTTCTGGGCACGATTATGATTCTCTTGCTTTCAATTTTCAATCAAAAGATTTGGAATCAACTTCTTCAACAAACCCAATAAATCCAGTGTTTGGATTACCCCTCGGCGTTGCTGAAGCTTGTAAATTACATTTACGAAATTAACTTTTTATTAAGTTTGTATTAATTACATTTAATCCCTCTGGAGGGTCTATTTATTACTTTGTCATCTTTTGTAGGAGCAATCAAGAGTTTGCAATAACTAAAAAAAACATCTTCAATGCCAGAAGATGCAAAAAATGAATGCGATTTCTGTGGATCGAACACAGGACCTTCAGATTAACTGGACTGAAGTTGTCTTCAGTCTGACGCTCTCCCAACTGAGCTAAAACCGCAAAGAAGAACCCACGGCGGGAGTCGAACCCGCAATCTTTTGATTAGAAGTCAAACGCGTTAACCATTACGCTACGCAGGCGCTTTCATGTCAAAATTTCGTGCTGGTTTATGACAAGTATGCATTTTTAATGACTAAAAATATTCTAATATATAAATTTATTTTTTAATAAGCCATTATCCAACAATATTCTTACTGGTAACCGTAATAGAGCTAATTGAAAAACTACATGTCAATTTTTTTTTCTCTAGGATCAAATAAGTGTCCATTTTGTATCATTTTTTCCTGAAAAAATATCTTTGTCTTTTCTGACCCTAAACTGACTATTATTCTTTATCAGGAATGATTCATTTCATATAATAACTGCTGAAGTAATAATGTATACCTTTTAATTTATAAATGTTAAAGAAAAATGACAGAGAAGATTAAACCATAATACGAAAGTAATTTAATGTAAAGTGGAAGATTCCATATAAAGTTATTGTGATGAGGGAGCCGTGACATAAAATGTAAAAGTCCAGGATGATAAGCATGGCTGATTGAATAAAAGATATTGGTTCAAAAAGTACACCCCTCTAACGTTACTGGAGCTATCTTTTCAAAATTAATTTTGGAATGAAGGCACATTAGTCTCGTAATGACTATGATACTCCATGCCTACTGTACATACCAAGATTTTTTGGAGCTCTTTTTTATTAGGTGAAAACATAAGCAACAATACTTCTAAAGGCAGACAAATAAGATTTTATTAAGAATCGCTTTGGGAGTTGTATTGAAAACCATTATTCGAATGCCGTATCGATTTATCGAGTTATGTGGGTAAAAAACACTTTATCTTCCACATTTCCAGAGGGTGGACATAGTTTCCAAGACAGTTAATGTAAGACCATCCAGGAAGATCATCAATATGAAGTATAATACGACGCTTAATTCTTTGGTTAATATAGAAATATCCCTTTGGGACTAGTATGCACTATAGAATACTATCTACAGTCCTCGGTAATGCTAAAAAGAAAACCTTCAGTATTATTGAAAAAGTACCTTTTTTTCCATTGAAAGTCATAAGTAAGGAAACTGTGATTTTTTTGCAACAATTTTACAAAATACTGCGAAACATTCAAAAAAGTACTTTTTGCTAAAAAAAGAACCCGAAGTCTTTCTAAGTAGTTTTTACAGTCCCCTCCGATATATCTTTCAGAAAGCAATATATACAAATACAATAGTAGATTTTCTCGATGATTTGCAATTTTAAAAAGACAAAATGCTAACCAGGAAAGGAGTGGCAAGTCCTGCAAGATCAAATGGCGATTGAATATGAATCAAAAAAAAATTTCTTGACAAATTGAAGGATCAGATTTTACGCTGTAGTTAATTTCAGTTAAATTATTTGAAGATTCTTATAAAGGAATTGGCAAATTAACTAGGTGCTTTTGAGCACATTTTTGTAGTTAAGGGTGGATGGCATATTTGCTCCCTTTTAACAATCTAGAATATACGCAATAGAGGAATGCCTGGAAATGAAAAGGAAAATCTCCCAAGTACTTGAAAAACCTATTAAATGAATACTTTTTTCCTCTTCTTTTTTAGTGTCGTTTGCTCATGTTGAGTTCAAACAAGTCATTTCTTGAACTGTATTTAACAGGTAGTTTTCTATTTAAGTAGCATGATAAAGTAGTACGTAAAAGTGTAGCTCACCAGATGACGATCTTGTTGACTTTAATCTTGAATCCTTAAGAATATAACTATTGATTCTCTATTTTTGTGATGATCATTGATGTTAATCAAAGTAGAAATAAAATGAAGCCTGCTCTAATACTCTAAAAACAACTTGCTCAAGAGAACCAAAGTATGGTCCAACGCCTTTACTATTATTTTGTTGTTTTTATCGGGTTATGTAGGTAAAACAGGCCTCTATTGTCCATATACGTCCCGAGGATGAACATAGTTTCCATGACGGACAACCATAGCATACGCAATAAGAAATAAGCGAGATAAGGACTAATGATTGGCAGTGGATTAATTTATTATCTAGATTAGTCTTCATGTAGTTCTTAAACGGATGGATACCTTATTACAATTAATAGATCATCGACAGCTTGATGGTCTGACAATTTTCGCAACCGAACTCACAAGGCAGGCAGTGTTTCTTGTTTCTTAATCCGAACTTCTATATATGTTGCAATAGATTAAAAGTACCGCTAACGAGGGAAATATACTAAACAGTGGAAATGGATAGGACATTTACTTGTAGTTTTGTAGGTTTGTATTATGAGTGATAACTTTTCAGTGTATTAAAAAAAAGGTCTCTAGAATACAATTTTTTTCCCAAAGATTCAACAAGAAGACTTTAGTTATTAATAAATATAACCCTTAGGACAAACAAGAAGAATAAACGTGATTTGAAGAAAATTTTTTATCTAATGAAAAAATAAAGCTTCAGAATATTTAGCCAACTCAATAATGTAGAACTTGAAAAAGTCATGAAAAGGGCTCTCTGGCCGAGTGGTCTAAGGCGGCAGACTCAAGTTCTGTTATCGTAAGATGCGCGCGTTCGAATCGCGCGGGAGTCATTATTTTTTTTTGAATTTTTCACCTATTCATTTTTTTTATTTGACACAATTTGTAATTGTAAAACAAAAAAGGACGTGTAGAGATAAATGGGAACGGGCATAGATGAAAGATGGGACCCGAAGAGAGACAAGACTACACCAGAAAGAGCAGTATCCCGTTGTGTACCACACCCAAAGAGCATAGTTATTCGAGTATTGCGAGGTAGAATTCAATCGATGCTTAAGATTACTTGAGAAGATCCCGATGAAGACTGACTCATTGCGGCAACATTGAATTGATAGTTCTCTCGTAAGGAGCCAATAAGGCATCACTGTACTTCAAAGAGATCAAGACCAAAGCGTAAGTCTGAACCAGTCTAGTCGTAAAATTGCCTAATTAGCAAGCTTTATTGACTCAATTGCCCCAAAAACCAGAATGCCTGTTTAGAGCAGCGAATGGCCTCTTTCCATACTGATGAGGTTACTAGTAGGAATTTAATTGGTCAAAGATACAATTCCTTATCGCACAGGTGCGGAATTGACAACCCCTCTTAAAACAGGAAAAAGGATCTGGGACTGAAAAAGGCACACGACTCCAATAAATTGCAAATTTTGCAACTAAAAGATTCAGATAGACATGTTTGGTTAAATAGTCTCTACAATTGGTGATGTCAAAAACATAAAACTAATAATTAATATAAATAAGTAAAAGAAATAAATACGCGGGAGAAGAAAAACGGGTTACTGCTCTTCTTTTTTGATGTCTTCTAGTTCTTCATCTATATGTCTTGCTGGAGTTATATACCCATCATTACCGGGTATTTTACCGTCCACCACATGTCCATTGAAAGATTTAGATAATTGAGCACTTACTTGAGATTGAACAGCATGTAATTTTTCAGGGTTGGCATTTTGCCATTCTCTTAATTTCCAAGATTGGCCAGTCATATCCCAGTAAATACCTCTAAAGGTATAGAACATAGCATCTCTACCTTGGACTAAAGGACCAATTACAACCACGAAAGATGAAAAAAAGATCCAGATGAATAAAACAACAATCCAGCCGGTGAAAAATCTTTTTGAGAAAACATAACTGGACCCATACATTGGCATTGGCCATAAAATAATAAAACATAAAGCCAAGACAATACAAATTGTAGCAGCAATTTTGAAAGATTGATGTAAGTTTTTCTGATCTTTTTCAAATTGACCTTTTTGAGTTACCGGCAATTTCAGTAGCAGCCACTGAAACTTGAGATTTGACTGGATGAACATGATCTTTTTCAGTATCTTTAATGTGTTCAGCTTCTTTTAATTCGTCTTCTTCATCCACACGTTCAATATCTTTCATGACTTCCCAATCAAAGTTTTGAGGTTTAAAAATCAAAGTCAACAAAGGAATAAGAACTAAAGGAGATAAAAGAGCCACGATATTACCAGTTAACATAGCATCATCTTCAAAAGTAGTTTCAATAGTGATTTCACCGAATTTCTTTTTAGTACAAACCAACCAAGACATGATAGCCAAAGCAGTTGAAATAGGAGGAGTTAAAGTAGCAGCCCAGAAATTTTGTTTACGAGATAAAAGAGTTAAAGCAGCAGGTAAGACTGCACCACCAATAATGATACCCATTAATTCATATAAATAACCCATTGAGATACCAGCATAATATAAACCAATGGCAAAACCAGCCATTACATATGCAAAAATGATAACAGAAACATGGGAAACAAAGATAACTTGTTTACCATTAGCTTTTGGATTGATATAGGTTCTGTAAATATCATAAGAAGAAATGGTGGAAACTGCAATTAATTCTGCAGACATAGCAGAAGTGACTGCCATGAAAATCAATAATAAAGAACAAACAGCACCACCAGTACCTAATAATGCAGTGGCAGCATTTGGTAAAACAAGACCAGCACTAACTTCAGCAGAAGTCATTTTATTTGGATAAGTAGGCCAGGAAGGAGTAGATTCTAAAGCTAAAGCAGAAAGACCCAAAGTGGTAGCACAGAACATTGGAATGGCAAACCAGGCAAGACCCCCCAAGACATAACCAGGCATGGTTGAGGCCGGGTTAGCAGCAAAAGCTTTATTGAAATAACCATTATCTAAAAAGACAGTACCGAAATTACCAACGATATTAATAACAAAGAAAATCCCACCCGATCTTGAATGCATCGTTAAATAAGAACCATCGGCGTTACCATCTCTTGGGTTAGTTTTAGCCAACTCAGAAACGGCATCCCAAACAGCTCCTGGAGAACCCAAGAAGAAGAGGTAGCAAAAGCGGTGAAACCAAAAACCATCAAAATAACAATGATTACCACGGTATGAGCATAATCAGTAAGAAAAGTAGCTTTAATACCACCGAATAAAGTATAAACAACAACACCCAAAGGTAATAAAAGACAAGCAGCTACGATATTCATACCAGTTAAATCATTAATAACTGCAGAACCACCACTCAATAACATGGCAGTAACCAAGATATTACATGCCAACCCCCAAAAAATGAAGACACAATGAGTAACTTTCCCATAACGAGATTTAACTATTTCTAAATAAGTATGAGCAGCAGGGGCCCTTTCTTTACCCTTAATTGCCAAACATGAGAAAAGAATAATTTGAACAGTAGCCCCAGCAGCATAGTAATATGCCCCACAAACACCATTATTATAAGTTTGAACGGTCGAGGTCAACAAAGTGGCAGCCCAAGTCCAAGAACTCACCACGGCAGCAGACATCAAAAAAGTATTCACCGATCTACCAGCAGTCGAGAAATTTTCCGAAGTCATGATTTCCTTATTATAACGTTTCAAGCAAAAAGTTGTAGCTACCATGATAGCTGCAAAAACTGCACCTAATCCAACAACAACAGCATAACCAGCTCCCTGAGGTAACGGAACGTACGTAGCAGTGGGCATTCTTAACAATCCAGGTTATCGACTATCTCAAATATTCCAAATCCTACTCATCTGGAATTACCTGGGGTATATATACTCTGGTTATAACTCAAAAACTCATATAGGATGCGTGCGCGCACCGAGAGATAAGAAGAACTCAAAAACCCGTAAAAAAACCTTAACAAGAGAAAAAAAAAAAAACGATGCGCCGAAACTCTTCGTTATAGGCCCGCTTTCGCTTTTATCAATAACTTTTGTTAGTGGTTGATACACATGGAGTATTATCAATGGGCAAGATTTATTAAGCGATAACCTCAAACCGTTGATTATCTCCCATTATTCCATGTGACTGACATCGTATTAGATTGTGTAACTCAATCAGATTGTGATTTATTAAACTATCTGGTAATTTAGCTCAAGCTAACGGCCCTTCTTTGTTATCATTATGCCGTTGCACCGTTAGCGAAGCCCAGTACTATCAGGTGTAGTTTATGCTGAAGATGTTATCCCATAACTAAAACGGGGAACGAAGGGTGCCAACTTTAATCAAATGCTTTTGTAACCACCGTAGAGTACTAAGTACTCCTCAGTTGGAATGCAAATTTCCGTGGTTTCAGTGTAGGTAGTGGTTTCCAGACTGCAACTGGACTTACCGATACTGGTACAGTTAGTTGTTGAATTAGAGAGGTTAAGCTCCAGCTGAGATTGCCGAAGCACAGAAATGAATGCAAAATTAGTTTGCTTCTATATACTTGAGTAGTCAACAATATTAAAAGTTTGTAGAGCACGTACCGGATCTCCTCCTTAGTTTAGAAAGGGAACTCCGGCTACATTATTTGTGAGAGTAGCATATCGTAGTAGTATCAACGACTTTTCAAATGTGTCTCGAGACGGTTTTATCTTGGTGCAGTTATTTTCGCAGTAATCACATATAAATTGCAATTACTGGGACTTCAGTCAAACAAACCAAGGTAAATGATTTCAAAACTCTTTATTCTGGCATTGTTATTGACCACCGTCTCTGCTGCCGTAACTCAAACTGTGCAAGTCTTGGAGTACGTCAAACCGGTACCGATTCCCACTCTTACCCGTACTAAGGTGGTGACTACCACTAAAGCGGAATCTTTGGAAACTGCCAAATCCTGTAATCGGATAAACGATTATCATGGGAAATACCACCTTAATGTTAGTTTTGCGCAGCTTATTCTTGACCGGCATAATGAGAAAAGAGCTCTTCACGGGTCTCAATCACTAGTTTGGAGTTCAGGTGCTTATGAATTCGCTTACGAGTATGCACAAGATTATGACTGTACAGGTATTTTGAAACATTCTGGAGGTAATACATTTGGAGAAAATTTAGCAATTGGATATACTCCCACCGGTGCCGTAGACGCCTGGTACAATGAAGGGGAAGATTATCAGTATGGCAGCGATGAAAAAACTTACAATCATTTCACTGCACTTATCTGGAATAGCACCTCATCGATTGGTTGTGCTTATAAGTTCTGTAATAATGTTTGGGGGACTTACATAGTATGTTCTTATTATCCTCCTGGAAATATTATAGGACAGTCAAGTAAGAATGTATTACCACTAGTTAACTAAATATATCTAAATTATTTACAATCTTTGTAAGCATTGATCGACTTCATTGTAATGCAAGTAAAAACCTTTGAAAAGATTGTTTAATTGGATTACATCGTAAGAACCACCAGTTTCTCTAATCGAATGCATGGATAATTGTGGATTACCCAAGTCCAAAGTTCTCATACCTAATTTAGCAGATAACATAGGACCAATGGTAGAACCACAGGGAGAACCATTTTTAACAACAAACAATTGAAGCGGAACTTTAACCTTTTCAGCAATTTTCTTGATCAATACTATACCTGAAGAGTTAGTTGCGTATCTTTGATTAGCATTTATCTTAATCACTGGCCCCAGATTCACATGAGGACTATGATTTGTTTCATAAAATTCGCTATAATTTGGATGAACACCGTGGGCTTGATCTGAAGATAACAAAAATGAATTACTAACAATTTGATGGAAATTATCAACAATGTTTGAAGAAGAATCAAAACTGATTTTCCCTAAACGCTGAATAATATCGAGTAAGAAACTTGAGTCAGCACCAGTGAAACTAACCGATCCAATTTCTTCATGATCAAATAATGCCATAATTCTAATGATATCTTGATTTTCATTTGCTTCTTTGGAAGCTTCAATTAAAGCATTAGTAGCAGTGAAACAAGTGGTTAGATTATCTAATCTTGGAGAGAAAACAAATTCATCATTTAACCCACCAATAACTGATTTTTGATGATCGAATAAAACCAATTCAAAATCTTCAATTTGAGAAATGGAAACAGATAATTCATCTGCAATTAGCTCAACTAATGATTGACTATGACGAGTAATTACACTCTGAACTGATTCGAATTGTTCAGAAGTTAACTTTAAATCTGGATCATCAGCACATGATTTATGTTCATCGTGTTTTGTAGAAGTATTTTTATCTAACGAAACTTGACCGGCAATTGGTAATAATTTAGTTTCTTTATCAAATTCAAATTTTTGATTAGCTTCACGATTAAGATGAATCGCCAAAGTTGGAATTCTCAATAATGGTTTATCAATTTTAACTAATTTTGGTATTAATTGACCATTAGTTGAATCCAGAATGTAAACTTTACCAGCAACTGACAAATCTCTATCGAACCAGGTATGAGCAATCATTCCTCCATATTGTTCAACCCCAATTTGTATAAAGCCATGTTTTTTAATCAATGATTTTGGTTTTAATCTTAAACATGGAGAATCAGTATGTCCCCCTACAATGGCCAAACCATTACCTTCTTTATACTTACCACCAACGGTAAACGCCACGATTGAAGAGTCGTTTCTAGTAACAAAGTATTTACCACCATTACTAACTTTTCCTTGTTTATTCCAATTTTCTCTTTCTGATAATTGAACAAATCCTGCTTCAACTAATTTAGAGCTGGTAGTTTTAATTGCATGGTATGGAGTTGGAGAATTGTTAACATAGTCAACAAGACCATTAGCGTATTCAAGAGCATTTGCCTTTTCTTCTTTGGTCAACATCTTTTACAGTTTAACGTAAAGATCAGTAGTAATGAAGTTAAAATAAAGTACTTTCAATTTTTCATCAGCTTCATTCGATAAGCCCATCAATTGTTCGGCTCGCATTTTAAATTTGCGGGTCGAGTATGTACAAAGGCAAATTTCAAGTATCAACTGTCATATATTCGTTATATAAGTAACAATTCCAGGTCCAGCCATATTAGCAATTGCACATAACTGTAGTTAGAATTAAAAATAAGTCTATGAGTTAAGTATACAAGAGAAGAAAAGTGAAAAAAAGCCATTAAGGTGAAAAAAAAATGCAAAAAAAAAAAAAAAAAAAAAGTAAGGTGAATTGGAAGAGAAAGAGAACTTAGAGGAGACTATTAGGAATTAGAGAGACCATTAGAAGTTATTAGAGTTGAACCCCGGGTTCAAGCCTTGGTTTGACTCGGTGGCCACTAAATCAGAGAAGAATTCGTCAGGGTTGAAGAAATCATCACCCAGGGAGCCCTGGTTGAAATTTTGTTGTTGTGGTTGATGATTAGATTGGAAATTCTTTTGATCATTTGAAATTGTAGTAGTACCTAATCTTTCTTCGATTGCTTTAATTTGAATTTCTAAGTTTGATTTTGCTTTATCTTGTTCTTCTAAAACATATTTTAAATGATTTATATAGTCAACTGATTTATTTAAAATGGTTGATTTATTTGGTTTTGTTTCTTTAACTTTGATTGAAGATAACAATTCATTGATTTCTTTTGAATTTAACTCAGAAGATTTTTGTAAAGTTTGAACTGCACTTAATTGAGGATTCAATAGAGAAGGAGGTACTAATAAACCCAATTCTTTTATACGTTCTTTGATAAGATCACGTCTTCTTCTTTCAACGGCATTATGAAATTCTCTACGACGTTTTAATTTTTCTTCTTTAGTTAACTGTTTAGTAGACACCCCTGGATTAGTAAGATGAGAATGCAGATTATTATATTGATCAATTGAAGTAGTACTTGGCGCAGAAGTACCAAAATGACCACTTGTATTTGGAGGAGAAAGCATATTAGTTTTCAATCCATTATTAGGGATACTAGTACTTAAATTATTATTATTTGGAACTCTCATACTTTGATAGTTTGAAGGAGGAGAATTTAAATAAGAACCAGATGCATTATAATTTGGGGAAACCAAAGTATCAAAAGAATTGTCATAATTTGAATTTGTTGGGGGTGACATAAATTGGGAGTTTGTTGGTGGCGATAAATAAGAACCGGCATTCATATCAAAAGTTATTATTTGTTTCATTATACATGTTAGTAGGGGGTGCAACACTTATACTACCATGTCTTGAATGGTAACTACTATTATTGAAAGAACTCGATAGACTATCTTCAGCAATTGAATTCAACGGATTGAAATTGGACCTACTATTAGGAGGTGAAAAATATTGCGGATTCAAAAAACTAGTAGACTCTTGATTACTTGTGAATCCAAGCGATGCATCATTCTCTGGAGAAATAAGTTCATCCAAATTGGTGGTCTGCTGGCTTGGATCTAAAAACTGATTGAACTGAGGTGCTGTTGTTGTTGTTGTTGAGTGTATTGTTGACGACCAAATGGTGGTTGATTTTGAGGCGGACTTTGTAAATGTTGATTATAACTTAACGAGTCCAAGTCTTCCAAGAAAGGATCGGATTTTACTGAAGACCCAAGATTCTCTTGTTGAGATGAATTGAATTCATTACCTCCCAAAAAATTATCCTCACCAAGTTGAAGATTATTATTACTATAATTATTAAAATTATCCAAATTTAGCAGAAAGTTATTATTATTCTCGTCCTGGTTGAAATTGCCATTACTGTTATTATTAGGATTCATGTCCGAAGGACTATCCTTTAAAAACTCCTCCATAATAACCAAAACTTGATCAAACCTTCAAAATTATTATTAGTAACAAAAAAAGTAAAAAACCTTTTGAATACAGCCCAATTGAGTAGTATTGATACTTTGCTTAGCAGTGATCCAACTATACCAACACTCACTGGAATATCCTGGATACAATCTTATTCTTTGTATTAAAAAGCTTCGTAAAAGAAGTAGTTGAGTTCCTTTCGAAATACTCCAAGTCTACTTTCTGCCCTGTTTATTATACAAATTTTTTTTTTTTTTTTAATTTTTTTTTTTGTTTTGTTAGGCTAAATCTACTTTTTTTTAAGTTTGTTAGACTTGTTTCGTTCGCACCATAAAAAGACCCAAAAAAACACCGGTTACCCGCACATAAACCACTGAAGCTGGTTTCATTCTCAAAAGGGGAATTTTTTTTTTTGGAACGAGCCGCACCTGGCTGCTACCGGTGTACGGGTGGATGTTACATGTTGCAGTTATTTTACCATACAGTTATTTTATACAGTTATTTTGCAGTTATTTTATACAGTTATTTTATACAGTTATTTTACACAGTTATTTTACACGTTATTTTAACAGTATCATTTACATCATCTATACGTTATCTCTTGTAGTCATATCTCCTTGAAATTCTTGGAGAGGTAGTCTTCGAACATCAGAATGAAGGAAGGGTCTTGCTCGCTCATCTTGTTGATGTCCACGTCCAAGAGTTGCGGGTTTTTGGTGAAGGAATGAAGCGACTCCTGCTGGGGAGACGAGGGAATGGTGTGGGAGGAGTTGGAGTGGACCGAGAAGTTGGAGTCGAGGGTGTTGGGCAGGAACTGGGGCATGTTCTGGTACTGGTCAATGAGGTGCAGGTCCAAGTCCAGGTCGGCATCAAGTTCGTTTTGCTCATCAATCTCTGCAATCGACTCGCGTATGGGCGTTGATAATGCTATGGGACTAAAGTTTGTTTTGGTTTCAATCGATGCCGGCGACGATAGACCCTTGATCGAGCGAGTATCGCAGAGCGAACTGCGTTGGCTTGAAACACTGGCGGCGCTTGGAGAAGGGGGAGGTGCTGGACGGTTGGGGATGTATGCATGTCCAAACAGGGTCATTGAAGTGACTCTGGGTAAGCCCACCATATCTGGAGTGTATCTTCGTGGGGACTTTTTCCTTCTAAACTTTTCATCAAAGTTGAGCGACGAATGACGGCGGATTTCACTCGATAACCTTTTGCGGAGCGAATATCCACGATTCTGTCCGTATTCTGATGCTGATGGACGAGTCACAAGAGGTATTGGAATGCAGTTCATGCGTTTCTTTATGTCCTCGACCAATTTTAGAAACCAAGTTCAACGAAAGCCAGTTTCTTCTTTTCCCACCATCGATTTGACGTGCTGAACCTTCCTCTGCTTCTTCTCCAATGGTATCTTCAAGTCGAGTCAATACTTTTTTGGTAGGTGACTTTTGAGCCTTAACCAACTTTCCCTTTTGTAGTTTCAAGTAAAAACATCCTTCTATGCTTGTCCTCATCTTCTCGTTTAAACACATCATCAATGGTACTTGTGCGTTCAAGTCTCACCGGGGATCCCAAGGTTACGGCCCTTCGATTGTTTCTCTTTTTTTCAGCATCATCTTCAAGTACCCCATCCTGAATCAAACTAGGCGTAGGTACTATACCGTAATTGGACCGGCAGTATCCCACCACCGGAAAACTTACAATCATCACTCATAAAAGTATTTGGGGTAAAATCATCAGTATGTACACCATCAAAAATGTTATCTTCACTACTATTATCGGCAGGGGTATTATTCATTGAATAACGGGGGTGCAATGTCATGTTCTCAAACTTATTCGTTAATGGAGTGCTAATATCTTCCAAATTAATTTCTTCTTCTTCAATAATATTCAAGGTACCATCACCAATTTTAGAGCCTTGAAGGGGACTCCTGCTCTTATTTGTACTCTCACCAGATTTTGCATCAAACTTTTCACCTTTGTCAATTCCCAAACTTAACCCCAAACCACCTCCAAATCCACTAAAAATAAGCCATTCATTTAGTTCGAGAGTCAAATCTTCTTCACTACCAATTTTAGCTCTTTTGGGACGTAGGCCCTGTTCACCTGCCAACCTGGTATTATCCTCAGTATATTGCTCACCACTGGGTCCATTATGCGAAACAATTTTTCCGGTCGGCTTCTCAACCATTGACTGCCTGCTACTCAATGTTTGGACTAGACCCTGTTTGGGCAAGGCCGTTTCAACAATACCCAGCCCTCTGGTTAAACGTTGACTTGGTGATTCGATATACGTCAATCCCGAAGGAGTCATATCGAGTGCCTTTTCAGTAATACTGTCATGATTTTTCAATGGAAAAACAATCTCAAATCCACTCAACTCGTCTGCCAAATGAAATTTCCCATCTTCATCATCCTCGTCATCTTCTTCATCAATTTGGCCAGCGTCGATCTGTTTTAAATCGTCTTGTGACGCGTCTTCCTCTTCTTTTATCCTCTTCGTAGCATCGGTTTTTCTAATCATAAATGTATAGAAATTTCCGATCTCCTCGAAAGGAGTCGGATGGTTATTGTCCAAACTAGGTTCTTCTTTTCCAGCGCCGTCGTCGTCGTCTTTTGGTCTAGCACCATTAAGAACCAAGAAAGAATCAGTCAACTTAGCTTGTATGTCAGAAGAAGGGATTTTATCCTTTTTTGGTAGTGCTTCTGTATTAGCTTTGTCGGTTGCAAAACCAACATCATCTTCCTTGATTAAATTCAAGTGCTCAAACTGATTGTCTTCAACAATACCATTAGTTTTTGCAGATGATTCTACTTGTTCTATTGTATCCTTGCTAATTCGAGGCTCTTTATTGCCTAGATTGTCAGACACATTTAATTGTCTCAGCTTTTCGTCTTCTAAAACTTCATTGACTGGCGGATCGTTTGTTTCTGCAACTTGGTACAGCTGCTTACCTTCTCCAGATGCATCCATATTAGGTGGTCTGACTGCTTCGTCCGATTCGTGAGTTGACTCATTTTCGGTCGTTCTTCCAACTTCATTAAGGGATTTACTGGTTTGTTTAAAGCTAACCTTATTGCCATCGGTCTTGTTAACCCCAAAATCCTTTGCTTCTGTATTAAGTATACGTCCATTGTAGTCCTCACCTTTGGAATTAGAGTTTGATTCAAACAAGTCCTTCAATGAAGCAACTCCACCTTGATCCTTCTTGGTTAAAACTGGCTTTGTTTCCTTCTTCAACCCTTTCCTTTTATCCTTCAACTGCTGTTCTAAAGATCCCACCCACTTATTTTCATCTTTGGTTTTACGGAGAAATTCAGATGGGTTACATCTATCAGTGAACATCGTTCTGTTATTATCCACAGTATTTTCAATATATTTTGATACTCGGGGGGCTGGATTGAATACTAAACCCTTATTGCTTTTAATTGGCCGAGCCATTGGTGATACCTTAGTATCATTGGACCCTTCAAACTGTGAAATAAGCGAATGGATATTTGATTTACCACTCATCGTAGATTATTATATTATTTAAACTGGCTCCAAGTGAAAGACAAATAACCAAATGAAAGACAAATGAAAAAGATCAAGTCGAAATTTTCATAAAAGTGATCATAGGACCCCCTTTATCCTGAAGCTTATCTCCATTATACACATGTTACATCATGATTCTAAATTGCTGATCTGGTAAATTAAATATTGAAGAGAGGTTGCGTCTTCCAACGTCGACATACGTTGACTTTGTCGTCCTGCGAAAGTTTGCAGCAAACCTGAAATTTTTGTTTGCAAAAAATCTAATTCAAACCACTACAAGAAATACATTTAACTTAACCATTTCTATTAATATATAATTTAAGGTAACTTCACTAGACTACTATCAGTTTTTTCTTTTATTAATAATCTTCTTCTTAACATGTTTCTTCATCTTTGTTTTTCTCTTTTCCTGTTTAGCAGATTGAGCAGCCTTCTTACGGGCCTTCTTTTCATCTTTATCTTCGTGTTTTTTACCCTTTAACACTGTCTCTTTATCCTTCCACTCCTTTTTGGGAGACTCATCGTCACTGTCAGATTCAGACTCGTAATCGCTATCTTCATCTAGAGAAGAATCTGACTCGTCACTCTTGGATTCTTCTTTATCAACAAGGTCTTTTAATGTGTCGACTTTACCTTCTTGAAATTTATCGAAATCTCTTTCGTCAAGATTATTCAAAGAACGAACTAAATGAAGGCTTCTGAAGACTTCGTCTTCTAGTTCATCATCTTGGTTGGTTTCACTCTTCAATGGGATTGTTTCTAAGTATCGACCCAATTCTTCATCACTATTATCCTTTACCTCTTTTAACTCATCGGTGATATACTTGAAAATCAACCTCTCAGGGTATACATTGATTTTCTTCCTAGAGAAGAAATCATTGACGTTTTTAATATCCATTCTTAAAAAATCAAGTGCCATTGGATGCTCTGGTTCAACTGACTGAGAAACATCAAATATATATAACTTATCCTTATGAACAATTGAATTATACTCACTCAAATCAGCATGACTAAGCGACACTCTTGGTACATTCTTCTCATGTAAAATAACATTTGATGATAATAATGCACTATTTCATCAATGCCCTTGAAAGGATGATCTCTTAATTTAGGTGATGGTTGACCTTTTCCTTTGGTCAAATATTCCATCACCAAAACATGTGATCTAAGTTCAACTGGTTCAGGACATGGTATACCGTTGAGATACAATCTTTTCAAATTACGGAATTCTTTTTCAGCCCAAACTTTAACCATTTTTCTAGGATTACTTTGATTCTTTGTATTTCTGAATCTAAATTCTCCATCAACGTATCTTTCACGATCTTTGAAAACCAAAATAGAAGTCTTGTAAATTTTCACTGCATATTCTCTGGTCGTAACCGTTTCATCTTCGTGGTCTCCATGGTAAACATTTGCTTCTTTCCCAGTACTTATACAACCGTTTATTCTTGATATTATACCTTTATTAATGATTTTAGCAAGAAATGCCATGGTACGAGGATCTAAAACTTGTTCCACAGTCGCTCTATTGGCTCTATCTTTAGTTGTCTTCGGTCCCTTTTTTATATCATCAGTTTTGATTTTATCGGCATACTTCGCTATTATATCCCCCCTATCAGTAAGAGTTTTCGGTAAAGCTTTTGCAGTATTATCTTTTGCATCTATTGATTGTGGGTCAGCCTCAAACTCACTGTCACTGTCACTATCCGAACTTTCAAGATCCACGTCTTGAACTTTTTGGGAAAGCTCTTCTTCTATAATTTCAGGCTTAGACATCGATTATTAGCATTAATTTATGCAACAGAACTATGTCTTCCTTTTAAGGTCTAAAAATTTTTTTCTCAATAAAAGAAGAAGAAGAGGTTTAAAAAAGAATGAAAAAAAAAAAAAAAAAGTCAAATCAAAATACTAAGATCTTCTTTATTTCACTACTACAAAGGTGTTGAGGATAAAATTAGTTCAATCACCTCTTCATAATGACTCTTGCTTCTAGCTTGGTGAAAATCTTACCACAAGTATGTATATTCTGTGACCGTTACGTTTACATCAATTTTTAAACTAACATTTGAAAACTAGAAATTTATTGGTCTCATACCTCTTTATATTGGGGTTGAATTGATTTTGGGGGTAGCCATTCTCAATAAGGCCGGTGGTATTTATGGTGTTTTATCTTTATTCACTGGTCATCCAATCAACTTTTGGCAATGGCTTTATAATTTTTTAAATATTTTAGTATTACCATTTTATATCTCAGGGATGCTTAACTTGAAAAACAGAGCAAATAATGCTAGAAAACTCTCCTTAACATGTTTGGTTTATATTATAGATACAGTTGTTGGAGTTTTGTATACTATCTATTTCATTTATTTTTGGTTTAGCCGTGAAGACAACAATCCTACCGCTGTACCAGGATACTCTAGTGGTACCAAAGTTGAATCTGCAATCGATACCGCCATCAAAGGGGCAGCAGTTGAAAAGAGAGATAAAGCAGCCAGCGCATTATCGTCCCAATCTGCTTCGCCTGGAAGAGAATTATTCCTTACCGTAAGTACCATATTAGTTGTCACCACCATTAGATTTTACTCAACTTTGGTTGTCTTGGCCTTCACCAAAGCTCTACTCAAACAAGACGCAAATGCTCAAAGGTACGATAATACCACCGATACCGAGGTCGAAGAGCTTTTAAAATCCAATAAAACCTTGAAAACAAAAATTAAGTTATACATATATGATTTAGAAATTAAATCAAAAGAAATCTTACGTGATTACTTTCTTTGAAGTCACACTAGACTAGACCAGGCTACACTCTTTTTATTTCTTATTTTGTCTATAACATGCATTTAATACTTAATATACTTTCTTTCAATTCGATATTTCATGATATTCACGTGACCCACACCAAAAACAAAAAAAAAAAAAAAGAAAACGATCATGGTAAGATAAACCAGAAACCCTTTATAAGTTTTTGTTCTTAAATTGAATACTGTTCTTCAAACCATAGGAAACACTTGAATTGATATGGGTCAATCTGCAAGCTCCCTGGATATCAATTCGGGAACATTGAACCAAAACACTACACTTGTGCTGTTTACGAGAAAACAAGTAATTGACTACTTCTTGCAAAAATGCATGGCTAAACTTACTGCCTTGGAAATTAAAGCGCTTACAACCAAATTGAATATAACCAACTTAAACGATGCTAGTGTGATAAGCCATAGTGACCTAGCTTTTTTGTTGGGGATTCTGCATGATAAACTGAAAGATAATGATCTGTTAAATCCCAAGTTCGGCTACGTAGTAAAAATATTGTATAAGTCTTTTAAGGTGCTTTCAAAATTTCCGTTTTTACAAGACTATCATTCTGAAAATAGTGGACTTACATTGAAGGATTTGATACTAGCTTCATTCTTTCACTCCGGTCGTTATAAAAAAACCCTAGGTTCTGAATATGACTATTTGAAGTTAGTCTTTATATCATTAAGTTACGCAAGTTCTTCGGATGATGAGGAAGCTCCTATTAAGGAAAAGCTGACGCCAGAAACCAAATCTGCAATTGAAAAGCCAATGGTAGCGGAGGAATACGTACCTGGAGATCTAGAGAACTATGTGATTGAAGTCGTTCAAGGAGCGAAGGACGAAGAATACAACACCGCTCATCGGATCAAGTGGTCAACCATGAACCAAGTTCAATCCTTTGATGAGGTTGATGTTGAGGAATTAGTTATAAACTCACACGATTTGGTGCAGCTATTCACCTTTTTCTTGATTATTATATCTGTTCCTAAGAAAAAGCATAGCTTGATGCAACAACAAGTTATAAATAGCATTACAAAACAATGGGACTCTTTTGAAGAAAGTGCAATATCTTTGGTTCGTTATATAGATGTGGATTTGAATATTGGTAATTTGAAATCGAGCTCCGTTTCTTATCAGGATTTTAAGAAAGGCATCGACAATAGTTTCGACAAGTTGTTTCAGACTGGTTTTAATTCAATGTTCAAAAATGGTTTGTTTTCCTCAGTACAAACTGAAAACGATTCCGATTCTGGCTCTTCTGATCCTGTTAAGCCATTTAATAATAACAATACCTACCCACAAAAAAAGGGTAAGCAACTTCCCAAATTTGAAGAATCAAAACTTGTCAATCAGGCTTCTCTTTCTCTTATTTCTAACTGTCTTGAAAATATTGGCTCTGACGTTAACATCTCAACTAATAATTTGGTTAAACTTTATAGAGGATCCGAGAGTGGATTCTCGATAAGATCTCTTGAGCTGAAAATTTTTAAATGGCAAGCACCAACTCTTTTCTTGGTCGGCGGGAAAAGGCTCAAACCGAAAACGATTCAGAACAACAAAAGGTATCAGCAATTTATTCAAGAATATCCTCGATATTTCAGAACATCCGAGGAATCTAAAAGAAATTGGCAGAATGATAACGATTATATCACTTATGCAGTTCTTGTTAAACAACCATGGCGTGCATCCAACAAGCGTAACTTTGGTGATGAAAACACCGTTATAATTTCATTATCTCCTCGTCTTGACTATTATAAGAGTATCACCAACAGTCTGAAGGGTGAACTGATATACTTCAATAACTTAGGTCTTGGATTGGGGTTTGGTAATGATCAACCTATAAATAAAAACAATATCAAAAAATATTTACCGGGTGATGTTTCACTCACAGTTGAAGCCAATTTGGAGTTTGCGGTTTTCAGACATATTGCAAATATTTCATCCAATGCTTCGTCGTATTTTCAAAAATCACAGCAAAAACAAGTTTCTAAGGAGGACTTTGAAGACAGATTCATGATAACGGATCTTGAAGTTTGGGGTGTTGGATCAACACAAGAACTTGAAGAACAACGGAAACAATGGGAATGGGAAGAAAAACAGGCTGAAGCAAGACAAAGCGTTAATCTAAATACTATGAACGAAGATCGTGCATTCTTGGAGATGGTAGGTTTGGTAGGTAATAACAACGCTAGTGGGGGATCAGTCTAATGAAGTCGTCTTATCTTGTGTAATTGCTATTCTATGAATGCTTTTATGAATTCTTCATATAACTTAATTTATTTGTCATGTTTAAAACAAAAAATGTAGCTTCGTATGCATTTTATATAGCTGCTCAACATTGACCAATGGTCAACTTGTGCATAAGACCATGCTTTGCAAATACTTGTGAGTATATGTTTCTGTTTAGCAGCATTTAATTTGCAACTACAAGGTTCATAAGGTGTTTGGGCTTTTACCCTCATCTCTCTCTTCTTCTTTTTTTTTTTTTTTTTTTTTTGATTTTTCATATAATGCAAAAAGCATACTTATATACTTAAGATATATTTCATTCATTAGGGTAACCATGGCCAAAGATAGAAGTAAGAGTCAAAAAAAGGAAAAGAATCAAGGGCCTAGAGAAGCTATCACCAAGGATTCAAGATTTGCATCCGTCCATAATGATCCTAGATTTAGACTTCCAAATTTAAAGAATGTCAAAGTCAAGATCGATGATCGTTTCAGTAAGAAGGAACTTGATAAACTTAACTCAACCGCAACTGGAAGAAAAGTAAAAGTTGACAGATACGGCCGAGCATTGAAAGATACCGACAATACTAAAGATTTTGATAAGTATTTCGAAGAAGAAAAATCTGAAGACTCTGAAGACGAATCTGAAGAGTCTGACGAATCCGAAAAGTCGGAAGATGCTGAAGAATCCGAAGAAGAATCAAGCGATGAAAATGAACAGGCCACCAAAGCAGCTCCTAAAAAGCTAAAAGACAAAAAACAAGAAGGTATAATTGAAGAGACTCAATCTTTGGATCGTGCTAGAGGGGAAGGTCTTGGATCATCTTCTGACGAAGATTCTGACCACAGCTCATCTAGCGATTCAGACTCATCTGAGGATGAATTCGAAGAAGACAGTGAAATCGAACTTGAAGAATCCAAACCAGAAGAAGGGGATCCATCTCACTCATTTGCTGTTGTTAATATGGACTGGGATAACTTAAGAGCGGTTGACTTAATGGCAACTTTCTCTTCATTCATTCCTACCGGTGGGTCTATCAAAAGTGTCACCATTTTCCCTTCAGAATATGGGAAGGAACAAATGCAGAGAGAAGAAATAGAAGGACCCCCAAAGGAATTATTCAAGAGCAAGAAAAAGAAGGAAGATGAAAGTTCTGATGACGATGATGATGAAATAGATTTAAGAAATGCAGATGACTTAGAAAAAGCTGCTCGTAAATTGTATGAGGAAGATGACGGAGAAGAAGATTATGACTCCAAAGCTTTACGTCGTTATCAATTACAGAGATTAAGATACTTTTATGCTGTGATAAGATGTGATTCTGTGAAAACCGCCAAAAACATTTATGACAATTGTGATGGTACTGAGTATGAATCTACAGCAAACATTTTTGATTTAAGATATATTCCAGACGGAATGGAATTCGATGATAGTGAAGCCAAAGACGTTTGTACTAAGATTCCATCAAGTTATAGACCAAATTCCACCTTTGTTACCGATGCATTACAACACTCAAAAGTTAAATTAACTTGGGATGAAACTCCAAAGGAAAGATTGACGTTATCATCAAGACAATTTTCACAAAAGGAAATTGATGAAATGGATTTCAAAGCTTATTTAGCATCCGATAGTGATGGAAGTGACGATGAGTCCAAAAAAGGCAATGAAAGTTTGAAAGACAAATATAAAAATCTTTTAACTGGTGGATTCAGCTTCGACGGTAAGAAAGATAATGACGAAGAAGGAGATGTGGATATGGAAATTACCTTTAATCCAGGTTTGGATGATTCCAAGGCAGAACCTAAGGAAGATGACGAAGCATCCAAGGAAGAATCAACGATTGATGCATACAGACGTAAAGAAAAGGAACGTCGTCAACGTAGACTTGATAAATACAAAGAATCACAGGAACCCGAAGACACTCCTCATGTTGAAGATAAGAAGAAGAAGAATAAAAATAATAAAAACAAGAAAAATAAGGATACAGAACTTGATGCAAGACGTAAGGCAGAACTTGAGTTAGTGATGATGGACGAAAACGACGAAAAAGATGATAGCAAAGGCGATCATTTCAACATGAGAGATATCATCAAAGCAGAAAAGGCAAAGGGAAAGAAGAATAGAAAGAATAAGAAGAATATGGATGAATCTTTGACTCAAGATAAATTTGAAGCTGATTTAAACGATCCCCGTTTCAACGAAATATTCGAAAACCATGACTTCGCCATTGACAAAACAAGTAGCGAATTCAAGAAAACTCAAACTATGGATAAGATCATGAAAGAGCGTTCTAAAAGACACCGTTATGATGGAGTCGATTCTAAGGCCAATAAAAAACACAAGAAAACTAAAGAAGACACTCCCGGTGACTCGGTTGACCTTCAAACCTTGGTCAGTAAATTGAAACGTAAAAACAACAAATAGACTCAAATAGTGGCATCTTTGTATAATAATATATATTTTCAGTATTCCTTAGTTGCATCTCACAAGCTGATTCGACTGCAAAAGACTTTTGGATCCGGGTCGTGCACCACACGCAATTTTCCCCTTCCCTTTGCCAGTGTTTTTTTTCACAGTGGGAAAAAGAACACGCGTTGAAAATCTGAATGGAAAATACTTTATGGCAGCAAGATCAACACTATTACTAGAGCTAGTTTAAGAAAAACGGATCTTTAGAAGAGCATTTTGGAATAAAATGAAGTCGTCTCTTGCTTTAAGTGTTCTTTCGTGCATATTTGTGTTGGCACAAGTAGCTCAAGCCTTACATTTCTATGCCAAAACCGGTGATACCAAATGTTTTTTTGAAGAATTACCAAAGGAATCCCTTGTTGTTGGTAAGATCGATGCTTATGAATATAATGAACAAACTGGTGACTACTATAAGAATAACAACTTGAAAGTTGGAATCACTGTTGTTGTATGTATAAATATGATGTTTCTTCTTGGAAGATTGGTGAAAAATGATTTTTGTTCCAAATATACTAACAATTCATTAGGAAACCTTTGATAACGATGAAATGGTTGCTAACCAAAAATCATCACCAACTGGTGAATTCACTTTTACCTCGTTTGAATCCGGTGAACACAAGTTCTGCTTAACCCCAATCTATACTGATGGTACTAGTAACAAGGCTCACCGTATCTTCTTTGATATTGCCATTGGTTCAGCCCATGACTATGTTGACTCTAAAAGTACTAGACAAGTTGATGCCTTAACTCAACACGTCCAATCTTTGAATAAGAAATTACAAGAAATTCACAGAGAACAAGAACAAATGAGAGAACGTGAAGCTATCTTCAGAGATCAATCCGAATCTACCAACTCTCGTGTCGTTAAGTGGACCATCGTCCAATTAATCGTGCTTATTGGTACTTGTGCCTATCAATTGCGTCATTTAAAGAGTTTCTTTGTTAAACAAAAAATTGTTTAATCCTAGTGATGTCCTCTATGTAAAATTACTTTTGTATGTACTATGACTTGGTCTACAAGTTTATAAACCTACTCCAATCAAAATAATAAATTAACTTTGAAGTTTATTTGTACCCTTGTATTCATAGTAGCATTTCTGTATTCAATTGAATAAAACCCATACACCGCTAATATTCGGTTGAAAAAAAAAAAAAAAAAAAACGGCATCTGATGCAAATCAAATATCATGTCAATTTTCATTATTTGAAGAGCTTTTAACAGTACCAAGCTATGGATCTTGAAAAGAAAGAATTACTCGAGAAGATCTCGAAACTCGAGCTCGAAAATTCTGGCTTAAGAAAAAACTCGAAGCATTTGAAAGTCCCCTGTCAGCAGACTCATCGAAGTTGCAGCACACTAAAATTGATGAAGATTTCACCCTTGATGAATATAAGCGATACGGGAGACAAATGATTGTTCCTTCCTTCGGATCTCGCGATGGCCAAGTACGCTTGAAGCACTCTAAGGTGCTAGTTATTGGAGCTGGTGGCTTGGGGTGTCCGGCCTTACTCTATCTTTCAGCAGCTGGGGTCGGTAAGATTGGTATCATAGATGATGACGTTGTTGATACTAGTAATTTGCATAGACAGGTTCTACATACTACTGACTCGGTGGGAATTCATAAATGTGAATCAGCCAAAAGATACATATCTCGTTTAAACCCACATGTCCAAGTAGAAACCTATCCATACCGTTTAACAAATTCTAACGCTTTTGATATAATCAATAAGTACGATGTTATCATGGATTGTACAGACACCCCTGCGACTCGTTATTTGATAAACGACGTCTCTGTGCTTTGTTCCAAGCCGATAGTCAGTGCATCAGGCTTAAAAACCGAAGGTCAACTTACCATATTGAATTTCAAAAATATGGGACCATGTTATAGATGCTTTTATCCTAAACCTCCTAAACCAGAAACAGTCACAACATGTACAGACGGGGGTGTTATCGGTCCCGCAATTGGGCTTATGGGTATTACCATGGCATTGGAAGCCATAAAGTTGATTACCGGTTACTATACAAAAGAAAACTTCAAGCCATTCTTAGCTCAGTATTCAGGCTATCCACAACAAACCTTAAGAGTGTTCAAAATGAGAAATAAGCAGCATGATTGCGCCATTTGTAGTCCATCGGCTACTATTACAAAGGAAATTATAATCAATAATGAGATTGATTATGCCTCTTTCTGTGGGAAAGTGAACACTAATATCTTAGATTCAAAGTACAGAGTTTCAGTGAGAGATTTCCACGAAAACTATAATCCTAAGAGTGTTTTACTCGACGTCAGACCACCGGAACAATTTCAAATAACCAAATTGCCAAATTCCATCAATATCTCTTGGGATCCAATCTTGACGAAAGCAGATAATATCGATGAATATTTCCCAACTGATTTTGACAAATCAAAGGATGAAGTTTATGTACTTTGTCGGTACGGAAATGATTCCCAATTAGCCGCTAAAAAGCTTATAGAAGAGCTTGGAATAAAAATGTTAAAGATATCAAAGGTGGTATCAACAAATGGAGTGAAGAAATTGATTCTAAAATACCCAAATACTAATTTACGTTACATATAGATATACAAACTAATTTACACTAATGAGACACGAGAAAAGACTTTATAGTTTAAGTAGAAGGATCTAATCTCTCAACTAATAACAACCCACTTATGGTTGACATAGCATACATAGAACTTCCTTGTAGATCTTCACACCATGAAATCGAAGATATGTTTAATTCGGGATCAGCAGTGGATACCTTGACTATGGGCTTTTCTGCAACTGTACTAACATAATCACCTATCAAGTCAATTCCGTTATTACTATTCTTCTCAAACTTCCATAGTCTTAATGGAATCAAAACTTTATTTGATGTTTTTGTATTATTTAATAGCTTTCTTGCAAAGTTCACAATATAAGCTTCACCAAAGGAATTACCAATAAGAGCTAATGGATGACCTAAATGCTCGCTTATTCCGTAAGAAGTGATATTTTCAGTTTTAAAAGCCAAAATTGGTCTTTCTTGAGGACTTTTTACTTGAGAATAAGCTAAAGTATCATGTCCATCAACGCCGAAGAACAATCTTAAATGATGATGAGATTTGAGTGGAGCCAATGATACTGAGGCCATCCTCTCTGAATGAAATCTTCTATTCTCATATATAAAGGTATAAGCTTGTGTTCCTAAGGTATTTAAATAAATCATATGAACATAAGGCTTTGGGTTGGTTGTTGCTATAGAGCAGATAGCACTATCAGCAATAAGTTCAATGAACGATGGGATTGTTATATCTTCCTCATCAGCAGAATTTGAAGTAGGTGATTCCACCTGTGGTAAGATAAATTCTGCAAGATATCCATCGGCGGTACCCACGACTATACTATCATTTTCTAAGAGTGAATAACAAGTAATTGTAGAATGTTTTTTCGAAGATAAATCATCCTTGACTTCATACGTAATTGAAGGTGATTCACTGACCAAGTAATTACAATCACCTTCATTTCTTGGATTTCAAATACATGAAG
This sequence comes from Cerrena zonata, assembly GCA_038087015.1. Taxonomy (NCBI): domain Eukaryota; kingdom Fungi; phylum Basidiomycota; class Agaricomycetes; order Polyporales; family Cerrenaceae; genus Cerrena; species Cerrena zonata. The sequence continues at coordinate 63,042 of JASBNA010000089.1, read as the reverse complement.
TTTTCCATCACTGAAAGAACCTAACAAAAGACCTAGGACATTCGTGGTTTTGAAGTTTTTCTTAGCCCACGATAAATTAGATGTGACACCAAACTTATTTGTCAAAATCTTAGTAGACAACTGAAATTGTTGAGTTTTGAATTCGTACCTCCAAATTTGTATCGACGAATTCACTTCTTTGGTATCTCCCTTGAAGCCAAGAATGCTCAATTCTGGGTGTATTATGAGATCTTGGATCTTCTGTGAAGCAATATTAATAACTGAAACCGCTAAATAAGTAAACTCATTATTTAATCCATCACAAGGAAGCCAGGATGAAGAAGTCACATAACCTCCAACATTCAAAATAAAAGCATTTCTTGTAAAAGAGTCACGTAAGGACACTATTTGTCCCGGTAAGAGTTTTTCAGATTTCGAGGAACCTTCCTTTTTCAATGTTACTGTTATTTCATTTAAGTTACCGAATTCGCTGTCAAATTCCAGCTGCTGTATTTCCTTGGTTTTTCCCTTTGGATAAAGACTTTCATCTACCAGTTGAAATACTTCGCTTTTATGACTGCCGTTTGCCACGATATCTTTAAACCTTTTCTCGTCAACGTAGAATAAAGATGCGCTCCAGTTATTTATATAATTCTTTGCTTCCTCATAAAGTTCTTCATCATACCCATTCACGTTTATGAATCTTGGTTTAAAAGCTAAATCTCTAATTGTTCTAGGTGCAGTGGTTGTTGTAGTATTCATCGAGCCAGCTTTCATCTGGGAAGTAGAAGCATCAATAGGCAGGCTTGCTTTAGTTTCCGGAGCTCTAGCATTACGTTTAGTTTTGGTTGTCTCTTTGGGTATATCATCATTCACGCTATGCTCATTATTTCCACCTCCTGGTGCACCATTTGTATTCAAGAAAGTATCACCATCATTATCTAGATCCAATTGAAGCATATCAAAGTCGTCATCATCATTATTTTTCAGCATTGTTACTTAATTGAAGGAATGCTTGAAAGAATAAATGATTTAGATTTTGATGTTTATATTTCTTCTTCTGCTGCAGTCAAATGTGCGGAAAAAACATACAGAAGTAATTACCAAATAACATAAACCCAATCCAACTAATCTTCTTTGTTTCTCTTTTCTCCAAAAAGCATAACTGGTTTGAGTCAGCATTGACTGTTGAATATGTCGGAGTCTACAGATATAACAGATTACCATAGTGTCAACGAGTCTTTTTTGCCGTCTTCCTCTCCACAAAGATCAAACAAGGACGTTTATACAACAGCTGCTGAAGAAGAATCACAACGAAAAGGATCTTCAAGTGAGATTGCAAATGCTGATCTTTCGGATGAGATCGAGATCATTGAAGTGGAAGAATTTCCAAGTGGAGATGTCCACCCGGAAACTTCCAGAGTGCTGGAACCTAAAGAGTTGAAAGAAGAACCCTCCACTGATACCCTGAAGTCCAATTCAGGCCCCTATTTGAAAGAGGCCGAACAACCAGAAGAGTATAAGAGTCAGAAATGACAGAGAGCGAAAAACCTCTGTTGGTAGAACCGAAGGAAAAAGAAATACAAGTATCGATACCTCAGACAAATAGTAAAGAGACAACTCCATCTCCAGAGAAGAGCAGGGAGAAGGCATCGACCATCAGTCCTTCACAGAAAAGGAAGGAAGAGTTTTTCAATGATGATTTCTTTGTTTTAGCAGCACCTTCAAAGAAGAAAAAAAAATCCAAGAAACATAAAAAGACTAAAGCTCTGGATATTGAAACGTTGTTTCCACAAATTAGTGTAAAGAAAGATGTTGGTGATACTACAGGAACTGAGACCCCTAAAGAGACCAAATCACCCGAAAGGCTCGAAACAGAATCACCCAAACAATCCCCAATGCTCTCGGAATCGAAATCACCTATAAGGCGACATGGCTCCATTACTCCACCACCAGTTATTGATAAATCAGCGTTCACAACCTCGGCGAATGACGATTTGAGTTTAAAACTTCAAACTTTACTGAACAATATCGATCTGGATGACGACTTCTTTAATGATGAAATCGAAGAATTCAGACCCAGCAATTTGGTTGATTCCAACGGATATTCTTTTGATGACGAACACGAGAAAAAGAGACAATATATTTTAAGAATTATAAGCAAAATACCTGGAATGAGTGGAATGCCCCTCGATCTTAGTTTAGATTTTGCAACTAAGGGTAGCAAAAACTTTAGCAGAATTTTTGAATCATCATTACTGCATTTCAAAATGAAGTTTCTTTCAGAACCAACATTTCAGCCGGAGTACTATACTGCAGAACAAACTGCATTTATCTGGATTGAAGGGAGAATGGAGATACGTCCGTTCTATAAGCCAAGCACACTAAGAATATCTCCTCCCAACACAGTTGACTACGAAGATTCAATTCCTCCGACCTTAGTTACAATTTTGTTGATTCCTAAGATGCATACCAAGGACTATATGAAGATCTATCCCGAGTTTAGCAAATCAAGTTTGAGCCTAGATGATTCCGAGCTTTCGAAGGAAATTGATAAACTCGAACAGCGCGAAAAACATAGCATAGAAGACGATAGTGATTCATTATTTGATGAAGATGAGGTCATAGAGAATAATAATCCTGACGTTGTATCTGCTGAAGTGCAATCCGCGGATAATTATTTTGTTATTGGACTAAAAGGCTCAGACAATAAGAGAGTTGAAGTTCAAGTTTCACCAGATACAAAAATCGAAAAGTTGCTTGAATATTACATAAAAGTCAAGAAACTCGAAAATATCGATTTGAATAAAGTAAGGCTTATATTTGATGACGAGCCCTTAGACTTGAATGGTCTTGTTGGAGATACCGAATTAGAGGAAGATTTTGAAGTCCAAATTGTTTTATAAACAAAACAAATCGAACAATAATTTATAATAGTAATAATAGACACTAAATTTGTAATAGTAAAGTTAGCTATGAAGTCCAAATGAGAAGCATTGTGTAGTTAATATTTGCTCATACGCACTAATTCCTTTTTGCAACCGGGTGCAAATTTTCAAATCGCATAAAGCCTGGTTTTAGGCAAGAATTTCAAAGAAAGGAAGAAGCTATTGAGAAAGATTTTAGTGAAGTAAAGAATTTTATTGAATACATAACAACGTAAGCTAGGAAATTGAAGAAGGAAGGACTATCAAACAGAACGTTCTTCGACGGAGATAGCATCTGCTTTTGAGTCCGAATGGATTGAAGCAGAGGGAGAAGAAGGTCTGAAGGCATGTTGAGAGGGAACAAATTTCGACGATAACCAAGCATGAGAAACATTCTCATACAATTCGTCTACCTGTTCCAAAGTGAGGCCCTTGGTTTCGTATATGAATAAGAAGGAAAACAAAACGTTGACTAAATTGAACCCACCCCATACAAAGAAAATTTTAGAGCCTAGGTTTGCGTGCTCTTTATCGACAAGATAGGGAGTTGCATAAGCTATTGCCCAATTCCATAACCAGTTACTAGCGGTTGCGAGAGAAACAGATTTAGCTCTTGTTCTTGTTGTAAAAATTTCACTCGAAACTACCCAGGCTTCACCCCAAGACATCGCAAAAGATGCAATAGAAAGACAAGTAAACGCAACAAGAATTTTTTTCGAAGCATCAGTATCACTTGCAACACCAACGGAAGCAATGATTAATTGGAAAACAGACATAAATGCGGCCCCAGTGATTAATAATTTACGACGGCCGATGATTTCCATGAAAAATAATCCAGGAACGGTAGAACCCACATTGACTATATTAGTAGCCAACTGAACAGTGAAAGGGTTTTCAATACCCGAATCTTTGAAGAATTGAGTACCAAAGTAGAAGATGAAATTTATACCACTTAGCTGTTGAAATGCCTGCAAAGTAACTGCAGTGAATAATCTCTTTAATTGTTTACCTTTTCTTGAAAAGACTTGAGCAAACAGGTTTTTACCGAATTGAGCTTCAAATACGTAAGCTGCTTTTATATCCTCATATTCTTCAATAATTTCAGGGTGATCTGGAGGTAACTTTCTCAATCTTGATAAAGAAGCTTTTGCTTTATCATCTTTACCTTTGCAAATCCAAAATCTTGGAGTTTCGGGTAAAAGAATGAACCCAATTCCTAAAATTAACCCCCATAAAAATTGAATTGCTATTGGGATTCTGTAAGAGCCCGAGTCATTTCTTTGGTGAGTTCCTTGGTTAACACAGGCAGCTAAAAGTAAACCAATAGTAATAGCCAATTGATAAGCAGAAACGACCGCACCACGAATCCATTCCGGCAGGGTTTCTGCTTGGTACAAAGGTACTACACTAGATATCATCCCAACACCCAAACCACCAATTAATCGCCCAACACAAAGTAGCGGGATACTTGTTGCAGCTGTTTGAAGAATGATCCCAAGGTTGAAAACGAAAAAAGTACTAATTAAGACCGTCCAACGACGACCAATAGAGTCAGCAAACAAAGGAGCACTCAAGGCACCAAAGAAGGTACCAACTGAAAGAATAGAAACAATGAGTGACAGTTCAGAAGAAGTAAACGACTCTTTATTAGAAGGAAATCTTTCCAAAACATAATCCATTGCCATGATACCCAGGATAGTACCCGTATCAAAACCAAAAAGAACCCCACCACAAGCAGCAAAGCCTGCGATGATTATACCAGGGGCTGAAGAGCCAGATTTTTTTGACTTAGCATCGACGAATCTTCGGATGAAGGAGTTGTCTTTTAAACCCATTCTGACTTATAATACGAATGAGAAACGTAAACGAAAGATAGTAGAAAGAAATGGAAGCAAATAGAAGCGAATTTCATCCGGGTTATATACTTGTGATCAGAAATATACTTCAGGAATATACGTCCCAGTAACTATGGTAGAACATTGTTTTGGCAACCAGAAGAGATTGAGTTTTTGCAGTTAAAAAAAAAAAAAAAATAGATAACGCCTTTAGCATATAGTAATACCCCATATTTCAAAACAAGAGCCGTGTCTTTGAAACAAAAGCCATACGACATCAATGGAACCTCTGAACAATCACTGGGGTTCCCCTAAGAAATCAATGCATCTCGTGTTTTCTTCTTATAAACACGAGTCGGGGACATTAAAGATCTCCGCTAGAAATATTCTTTTGGCTTTGCTTTGATCTTTTTGGGGAACGAGAGATATACGGGCTTGGCTTGTCATCGTTTCTCCAGCTTCACGTATCTCATATTCCTGCACTCCTGGACCATACATAAGGCAAACTATTAACTATTCAGGAATAAAGTTTCAGTTAGATAGCCAGGGGATTGTGGGGGAATCTTGTTTTCTGAAAATCATTCCAAACCATAAGAACAAGGAACAGCCAGAGAACAATAGAGATGACGAGTTGTCCATCCCCACCAAACAATTATCGCTACTGCTACGCCAAACTCACTGAATGGTTTACGCAGCACGGCTGTCAAGCTAACCAAACCTGGGTCTTTTTTGGGGTAAAACCATTGTTCATGGTTAGGCCCTTTTTGTCGCAACCAGTTCTTTTTTTGCAGTTTTCTGTGGGGGAAAATCTATTTTTGCACCTAATCAAGTGATCATTTGTATTGGGATTTGAAGGAATTACATTAACGAGTACCCATTGGCCAGATAAGCGTATTAAAGAGCTTTAAAAGGACAAATCTTTCATTCTACCGAGTCAGGCACCAGGGAATAAATCGTAAGGGATGATATTGTATATCTTTTATTTTATTTTTTTTTTCTTTTAGTTTTGGGTTATTGCTGATTAAGATGATCTTGTAAGTTCCAGGCTGACTGTCAGAACTGACTTTAATAAAATAGTCTATCTATTTCAGTTTAAACAGTATGTGTAGTCTTATATTTTGTTAGTAGCCTTAAGTTTGAATTCGAATTATAGTCTTTAACTTTGTAGGTTTGATACTTTCAGACAGCACCTGTCAGACAATCGGGATCCGTCAATATCAAGCCATTAGGATTTTCCAATGTCAGACCATCAAGAAGAACATCAATATACTCATGTTTGTGACAAAATATTCTTGGTGATACCTCTTCGCAAAGCCATTTTATATTTCTTTCACTATGTGAATAAGTAGACGTCCCCACTGACGTGGGAATGGGAAGAATAATTCTTTTTCGACCTTACTACTCATTGATTAAAGTATAGGTCCTTAGACCGACGAGAGATTATTACTTCGGTTTTCACGATCTACTATTAATTGTAATAAGTTACTCCTACCTTTAATAACGATGCGATGATCAATCCAAATGGTAAATTGATTCACAGCCATTTGATATTAGTCCGTATCTGACTAGTATATAATTTATTTTCTCGTCCGTCTTGGAAACTATATTGGACATATGTGGACCATGGAGGTCTGATATACCAGCATAACCCGATACCTTCAGTATATACGTTTTGCCGAAGCATACATTTTTTTGCCGAAGCATATGCTTGAGTTCGATTAACTGGTTTTATGAGTACATTTTTGAGCACAGAAAAATCAGAATATTAGCTGAAAATCTACCCAACAATAAAAAGATATATTTTGAGCACCTTATTTTGTTAAAATTAGGTAAATTAAAGCACAAAATTTTAACATCTTCAAAAAACTAGGATGGGTCTAATGTTAGGTTAAACTCTAGCATCTTCAAACTTTTATAAAAAGGCGCAAATGGTTTAGTGGTAAAATCCAACGTTGCCATCGTTGGGCCCCCGGTTCGATTCCGGGTTTGCGCATTTCTTTTTTGCCAACCTCACTTAATTTTTTTTTGCAACTAATCCTATTCATAAAATTTATTTTACATATATGATTGAAAGAAAATCGTAACCCATTAGATATTAATGACTATGTAAAAGATATATAAATGTACAAATAGTTATTATTTTTTTAGTTGATGCAAAATTATAAGAAATTATCGACGAAATTATATCTGAATTTTTTCCATCCGGATAAAGATTGTTCATAAACGTCTTGATCAATTTCTTCTTGAGTTTGGATATATCTATCAGTCTCGAAGTCCATTTCTTCGTATTTCATGAATTTGTCAAATTTCCCGTTTTTGAAATAATAAACAATGTACCAAATGATAAAAGATAAAGGAAATACCCCAACTTCAAGATAACTTTGGAAAAATGAAGTAACATCCCAAGGAGCAAAAGCGGACCAACCTTGGACTAAGATAATGAAAGAAATAAAGATCAAGTTCAACCAAGGACCATAAGGATAAGTCCAATTAACGTAATTTAATAAATGTGTTTTACCTTGTTTAGCTAACCCACGACGGAATCTAATACTAATAATGGCAATTGTCCACCAACTGAATTGATTAGAAACACCAACGATACATTGAAGCCAAGTCCATAAAGTACCAGCGCCAACAAAGGAGGCACCAAAACATAACCCACCAATAAACCAAGTTATTATTGTTGAAATATAAGGAACTTTCCAACGATTGGTTTTAGTTAAGAATTTTGGGAGATAACGCTCAGTTCCTAAAGTATAACCCAATCTCGAACCAGCATATAATGCATGATTACCTGCGGATATTAAGGAGGTGAGAACAACTGCATTCATAAAAGAACCAGCGGCTTTAGCACCAACCATATGGAACGAAATTGTAAAAGGAGAAGTTTGGACCGATTTAGTCAGAAGACCAGGATAATTAACTGGGATATTAAGACCAATGAAAAAAGTAGTCAAGACGTAAAAAATCAAAATTCTAATAAAGACAAGTTTAATCGTTTTAGGGATATTTCTGGTTGGGTTTTTGGTTTCACCAGCGGTTAAGGTGATTGATTCCAACCCACCATAAGTGAACGCAGAAGTGACAAAAACTTTAGCAAAACCTTTGAACCCGTCAACAAATGGAGTATCATGATAATTACTGAAACCAATATAAACATGGTCTGGATTGACCCCGGCATTAACCACGATACTAATGATGAAAAAGATGAAAATAGTAACAACTTTTAATATAGCTAACCAATATTCAATTTCCCCATAGAGACGAACTGGTAAAAGGTTAAAAATTAATAATGCAACCCAAACAATTATGGAAACGATATAATAATGGAAATTTGAATTCCAATATTCTAAAACCAAAGACATTGCAGTTAAATCTGAAGCAACCGATAAAGCATCATTAAACCAATAATTACTCAAGATTGCAAAACCAAGACTCTCACTACCAAAACGACGAGCATATGAAGTAAACAGCCCGGCAACTGGTATAAAACTTGCCATTTCACCTAATGAAATCATGGTTACATAAACCGATATACCCATAATAATAAAGTTCAACACTAATGATACTGGACCCGAATTAGCTAACGCTTGCGATGTCCCCAATAAAAGACCACTACCAATAACCCCTCCTATAGTGATTAAATTAACTATTCTAACCGATAACTTTCTATCCAAATCTTCAGTTACAACTTGACCTTGCTGCAAAGATTCAGCACTGGATGAATAAGCATTCTCCAAGTCTGGATATGCTTTATCATCTTTGGAATGTGAAAAACTCATCTTGGTACTCCAACAATTTAACTATTTACCAAAAACAGGCGCTTTTCCTTCACTTATATATGATTATTAAGTATTGCGTTAGGTGATTTGTAGTAACGTCTGCGCCGTACAACTTGTATCCACAATTTCACTGTTCTTTAACTTGCAGTTATTTTTGCAATTATAATTTGAAGTATTCCTGATATCAATAGAAAGTCTTTTTCAAATACTAAAAACTCGACTTCTTTAACCAGATCGTAAACTGGCTCTAATACGTAATGCGATGAGTTCAGCCTTTTCTTTCTTTTGGTATGAAGGTGATCTTCACTATTATTACAAATTTTGCAATAATCATCGGGGTTTTTCCAGCTGCTTCTTATGAGCTAATTGCACGTGACCTCCATACATAACTTTTCGCCAGGCCTTCGTTCCTTGAAGGTGTTGCAGCCATTAGCTACTGTTCAGGAAAGGGTTTAGGCTTTTCTGAATTTGAATCAGAGCAGGCAGCTCTCTGCATTAACCGTCTAGGAGATTTGGGATTTGACCGTGTCGGTTTGGAAAAGGCTTTTTTGACAAAACACTGAATGTACGGAGGTTTGTTCATGGATTTTATTTTTTTTTTTTTTGTTCTTTGATTTACTACAAAAGAGCAGCAGACGCCACCTCTGATTGAAAGCAGCACCAATACAACTAGAGGATGTCATCAGCAGAAAACGCATTTCGACAACAGTTCAGTAGCTGGACCAACAGAAGCAGCACCAATGCCACGACGCGTCCGGTGTACTCGGAATGGACCGATTATATCAAGACCAGTGCCAACGACTTGTACTCGAGTTTACCAACTTATAACACTGCAGGGACACCGGGGAATCCAACAAGCAGCGAAGAGCCTCTGTGGTTTAGATTGAGTCGATTAGAACGAATCATTGGGTTTGGATGCTGCTTAGCAGCATCAATACTTTGTTTTGTATTGAGTTTTTTCCTTTTCCCGGTGTTGGCATTAAAACCACGAAAGTTTGGAATGTTATGGTCAATGGGATCATTACTCTTTGTTTTGTCATTTGGAATACTACAAGGACCTGCTAGCTACACTCGTCATTTACTCAGTCGAGAAAGATTTGTTTTCACCATTGTATTTTTCGGTAGTGTATTATTAACCATGTATACTCTGGTGATATTGAAGAGTACCATTTTAACAATTTTTTCAAGTATAATTGAAATATTTGCAGTCTTGTATTATACAATTAGTTATTTCCCGTTTGGTGCAGGCGCCTTGACGTGGTTTACAAGTTATTTAATGGGTTATATAGGAGGTTTCATTGGAGGTATTCTTTAATTCCATATATAATTTAATATATACATTATAATTTTTCATCATTAGCTTCAGCTAATGCTAATTGTAAAGATTTATGAAGAGCATTCAACTTATCAAAATCAGTTTCTTGTGCTGGCCAGCCAACAACCAACCCAGTTTCCGTATCCTTTTTAGGAATCAAATGGAAATGAACATGGTCAACTACCTGGTGAGCAATTCTACCATTATTTTGCAAAATATTATATCCTTCACCTTCGGGAGTATTATTAGTATCCAAGTTCAACACTTTAGTCAATTTCTTCACCACTGGTAAAATGTCAGCTAAATATTCATCCGGAACGTTATGTAATTTGGCCCCATGATATTTTGGAATAACAAGACAATGGGCTTCAGCTGTTGGTTGAATATCAAGAAATGAATAACTGAGTTTAGTCTCAATCAATTTCAACGATGGAATTTCTCCCTTGATGATTTTACAGAAAATACAAGATGCTGATGAAGCAGACATTGTCAATTGGATTACCTTAGTAGTTAATAACTTTAGTAGTTAAAGTACAAGCTTGTATCCCTTAGTTCTTTTTATATACAAATTAGCATTCGTCCCCGTCCATCTCCTCTCCCGCCCTCGAAAATAAGAAAACGGCACGTGATGCATATCACGTGAGCCCTCGGAACTCTATCGAAGCATTTGGAAAAGTTTTAGGGTGGCAAGACAGAACTGTACGGGTGTGGATTTAAAGGGTGAAAATTGATTTTTTGCCATTGAAATCATTTGCGGTGTTGATAAATTAACCGCCAACAAGTCTTTTTCTACAGAAGGTTAATCAATTCGAGTTTAATAGCTTTGATAAGTATATAATCGGTCCAAAATACCTTCAATTGATCTTGGAAGTTAGTTTGAAGTATTATAAATCTGCTTGTTTCAAAGATATATATTAGAGAGATTGTTATCAGAAACTCGAAAGAAGCATTTTTTAATTAATTTTATATATATTAGATTCTATTAATTGGAAATATATAAGTATGTCCGGTGATCAAGATCATAAGAAATCCCTTTTGGATGCCAGCGGTGCTGAAACTAATGAAGATAAAACCGCCACTGCTATCTTGAGAAGAAAGAAGAAGGATAACGCTTTAATTGTTGATGATGCCACTAATGATGATAATTCTGTTGTCACTATGTCTACTAATACCATGGAATTATTACAATTATTCCGTGGTGATACCGTTTTAGTCAAGGGTAAAAAAAGAAAGGATACCGTTTTGATTGTTCTTGCTGACGATGATTTAGAAGATGGTGTTGCAAGAATTAATAGATGTGTTCGTAATAACTTAAGAGTTAGATTAGGTGATATTATCTCTATTCATCCTTGTCCTGATATCAAATATGCTAACAGAATTAGTGTTTTACCAATTGCTGATACCGTTGAAGGTATCACTGGTTCTCTTTTTGATGTTTATTTAAAACCTTATTTTGTTGAAGCTTATAGACCAGTTAGAAAAGGTGATCTTTTCACTGTTCGTGGTGGTATGAGACAAGTTGAATTCAAAGTTGTTGAAGTTGACCCAGAAGAAATTGCAATTGTGGCTCAAGATACCATTATTCATTGTGAAGGTGAACCAATTAATCGTGAAGATGAAGAAAATAACTTAAATGAAGTTGGTTATGATGATATTGGTGGTTGTAAAAAACAAATGGCTCAAATTAGAGAATTGGTTGAATTACCTTTAAGACATCCTCAATTATTTAAAGCTATTGGTATAAAACCTCCAAAAGGTATTTTAATGTACGGTCCTCCTGGTACTGGTAAAACTGTTATGGCAAGAGCCGTTGCTAATGAAACTGGTGCCTTCTTCTTTTTAATCAATGGTCCCGAAATTATGTCTAAAATGGCTGGTGAATCTGAATCGAATTTAAGAAAAGCTTTTGAAGAAGCTGAAAAAAATTCTCCTTCCATTATTTTCATTGATGAAATTGATTCAATTGCTCCAAAAAGAGATAAAACTAATGGTGAAGTTGAAAGAAGAGTTGTTTCTCAATTATTAACCTTGATGGATGGTATGAAGGCAAGATCAAATATCGTGGTTATTGCTGCTACTAATAGACCAAATTCTATTGATCCTGCTTTAAGAAGATTTGGTAGATTTGATAGAGAAGTTGATATCGGTGTTCCTGATGCTGCTGGCCGTTTGGAAATTTTAAGAATTCATAGTAAAAATATGAAATTAGCTGATGATGTCGATTTAGAAGCTATTGCTTCTGAAACCCATGGTTTCGTGGGTGCTGATATCGCTTCCTTATGTTCTGAAGCTGCTATGCAACAAATTCGTGAAAAAATGGATCTTATTGATTTAGAAGAAGAAACTATTGATGCTGAAGTCTTAGATTCCTTAGGTGTTACCATGGAAAACTTCAGATTCGCATTAGGTAATTCTAATCCTTCTGCCTTACGTGAAACCGTTGTTGAAAATGTTAATATTACTTGGGATGATATTGGTGGTTTAGATACCATTAAGAATGAATTAAAAGAAACTGTCGAATACCCAGTTTTACATCCAGATCAATATCAAAAATTCGGTTTGGCTCCTTCAAAAGGTGTTTTATTCTTTGGTCCTCCAGGTACTGGTAAAACTTTATTGGCTAAAGCTGTTGCCACTGAAGTTTCCGCCAATTTCATTTCTGTTAAAGGTCCTGAATTATTAAGTATGTGGTATGGTGAATCTGAATCTAACATCCGTGATATCTTTGATAAAGCTAGAGCTGCAGCTCCAACTGTTGTCTTTTTAGATGAATTGGATTCTATCGCTAAAGCTAGAGGTGGTTCTCAAGGTGACGCTGGTGGTGCTTCTGACCGTGTTGTTAATCAATTGTTGACTGAAATGGATGGTATGAATGCTAAAAAGAATGTCTTTGTTATTGGTGCCACCAATAGACCTGATCAAATCGATCCAGCTTTATTAAGACCTGGTAGATTAGATCAATTGATTTATGTTCCATTACCTGACGAAGTTGCAAGATTATCAATCATGGAAGCTCAATTAAGAAATACTCCTTTGGAACCAGGTTTAGATTTGAAAGAAATCGCAAGAATTACCCATGGTTTCTCTGGTGCCGATTTGTCTTACATTGTTCAAAGATCAGCTAAATTTGCCATTAAAGATTCTATTGAAGCTCATATTAAATTAGTTAAAGCTAAAGAAGCATCCAAACCTAAGACTGAAGAAGGTGGCGACGTTGATATGGTTAAACAAGAAGACGATGAAGAAATTGAAGATCCTGTTCCTTTCATCACTAGAGCTCATTTCGAAGAAGCTATGAAGACCGCTAAACGTTCTGTTTCTGATGCTGAATTACGTCGTTATGAAGCTTATGCTCAACAATTACAAGCTTCTAGAGGTCAATTCACTAACTTTAGATTTTCTGAAAACGAAGGTGCTGCCGCCTCTTCTGCTCCTTCAGCTGAAAATGCTGGTGGTAATGGTGCAGCTTTTGGTAATGACGAAGAGGATGATTTATATAGTTAAGACTGATTTATCTGTTTAGCACAAGTATGCTAATGTTATTAGTCCAATGAAAGGGGAAATGGTCAGTGACCATTAAAATTCCATTAGACACCTCCTTTCTTAACGCTATGAACGCTTTTTCTCATATCTTAATTTTCTTTTTCTCATTTGTACGTCTCTTTGTATACTTAATCATTCTACAACAAAGTTTTGTTTATAAATTCTTTTTTTTTTTTTTCATTCTTCATTGAAATACAAATACAAATATTATAAAGACTTGTAACTTATACCAGGCTTGTTTATTAAGTTCATTAGCTAAAATTCAACTTTCTTGAACAAACTTTATTGGTCATAATGTCTTTTGAGATCTTAGAAGGACCAGGAATATCAGCGACTTTCGGTAATGCATTATCTTTGAGATCAGAACAGTCTGCTAAGTCTAAATCCGCTATTTGCAGTTCTAAATGATTGATGTTTTGTAATGTTCCTAAAATCTTCTCGTTCAATTCATAGATTACCCTCTCCAAGTTTTTAAAAGACTCCTCCGGATATATATCTATAGAGGACTTGGCTTTCATTGGAAATAACTTAGTAGTAGCCACTTTGATTTGATCTTCAACATTCTGATACTTAGTACGTAATTTATTTTGTAATATCTCCTGGCTTATCAGAAGCTTTTGATTTACCGTCGACGATTTGGTACTGTATAGTTTCAATTGGGTAAAAAGCTTGTCGATAATTGACTTATATTCAAGACTTACTTCAATATCATTACGTATTTTGACAAGATCATCGAGCTGAGTAGTAATTAAAGGTTTGATGTGATTAAGCTTACTCTTGGATTCATCCACAGCGTCCGCGAGGAACTGTGCTGCTTGTAACCTCCAGAGCCTTGGGAATCCAAGAAGTTCTTTGGAGTAATCTGAAGCTGGATCGAGATGAAAATCAATAAAGCTAATTACGGCCTCTAAATTCATATCGAGTACATCAATGTAAGCATCGGTATCACGAACTAACCTCGACATTATTTCCGGAGCTGTCGTCGGGCGGTTGGTATCAGGAACAGTGTAACCATCGAAGTAGTAGAGATATGGCAATTCAGGTATGGTATCTTTGGAAAGTCTTTCTAAGTAGTTATTCTCTTCATCAATTTCATCTTGCATAACATAGCGATAATCATCAAATTCGTCGTACAAATCAGCTTCCTTCTCACTTGGAGTAGAATCTTTCGTAGAACCGAAGCGAGACTCGCTATTGAATACATCTTTACTGTCATAGTCATTGAAATCATCTGTTGGCTCAAAGCGAGGCTCTTTATTTTGTAGAGCTTTACTATCGTATTCATTGAAATCCTCTGAAACTGAATCTCCAAGAACACTACGGGATTCAAGCCATGAAGCAGAAGACTCTATAGGGACAGTTGAACTAGGCTTTTGATTTACCAGATCATTGTTCAAGCTGGAAGTTGCAGGTGCTTCGCGAGGCTCAGATGTAGCCGACGGTGACGCCAGATTCGATGTATTTTGTTTTAATTCGATTAGTTTTGTATCTAATTCCGAATCAGAATCTTCACTGCTTGATTCATCATATGCTTCTTCAGAGTCAGGTTCTTCAACTGTATATTTGGTTTCTTCCGTAGATTTATTCAATGAGTCATTAAATGACTTAACGAAATCACCCATGAACCCCAGTTGAGCACTGGGTTCATTCAAGTCATCTTCGAGATCTGGGAAAATCGAATTACCTTTGTTAGTTTTTGGTTGATCAAAAATGGAACTCTGAGCATTAGCTCCAACATTCGTATCGTTAAACTTAGCAAATGGGGAGTCAGTACTGGGTTTCACAAATGGATCTTCCTTCTTTTCGCTAAACTTGGAAAATGGGGAGTCAGTGCTAGGTTTCCCAAATGGACTTTCCTTGTTTTCGTTAAACTTGGAAAATGGGGAGTCTGTACTGGGTTTTCCAAATGGAGTTTCTTTCTTTTCGTTAAACTTGGCAAATGGGGAGTCTGTACTGGGTTTTCCAAATGGAGTTTCTTTCTTTTCGTTAAACTTGGCAAATGGGGAGTCTGTACTGGGTTGATCGAAGACAGTTTCCTTTTTATCGTTTAGCTTAGAAAATGGTGAATCAGTACTGGGTTGACCGAAGGGAGATTCCTTATTACCACTGAGCTTAGCAAATGGTGAAGCAGTATCGGGCTTATCGAAAGGAGATTCTTTCTTAGGTAAGTTACTGAGAGGAGAACTGTTGGCGAATTTTGCAAACGATGAGCCAGATCCCCCAGGTAAGCTATTGTTTGAATTATTCAAAGAAGAACCAAAATGGCCACCTGCAGTTTTACCCAAACCAAAACCCGAAGTTCCAAATCCGCTTGAAGACAGTTGATTAGGTTTTGATGAAAAATTAGTAGGTCCCGAGGTGGTTGAGTTTGACAGCAGAGATTGTGAGCCAAACAAATTAAAACCATGATCGGTTGACGCAGTTGAAGACTGACCAAATATATCGGGCTGCTTTCCGAAAGATGCAAATGGGCTAGGTTTACTAGAGCTGAAAGGATTGTCATTTAAACTGAAGGGATTTTTTTTGTCATCAGATTCTGTATCATTATTCTTGGAAGCTGGCAAAGATTCATCATTGGTTTTGGAAGCTGGCAAAGATTCATTATCATTATTGGAAGCTGGCAAAGATTGAGAGACTTTATTCAAATCAAGGGATTTCTCTTTAATTGATTTAGAATCAAATATCCACCAACCGACTAAATTACCCTCATTAGTTAATACCATAGCTTTTGGGAGACTATTTTGACACTCATCCACTCCCAAGCAAGGGTTTTTCACAATATTTTTTTTATTAGATATGTAGTCAATTGCGAAACCAACGACAGAGGCATCATCACCATCATCATTGATTGGGAAGGTTGATTTTGCAGAGTCAACTTCCTGAACAATTGAAGTGATTGAATTATTAGAAGAAGATAAACAACTTAATTCCGTGGCCATGGAAGAGGTTATAAAGAATAAATCATTTTGAGGAATCCAATTAATCAAAGGTTGATTATAATAGGATAATTTACGAGGAACTATACCCATTGGATCAGCAATAAAAGTTTGATGAGGAATAAAATCGCCATTTTGTTTTTCAAAAACAAAACTGTCAACCGAATGATTTTCTAAATCATTTTTATCTTCACTAATATCATACACCACTAACCAATTGCGATTGTCAATTTGTTGAATGGAAGAAATTATTGAATCATCATCAACCAAATCAGTCAGGAGAGATTTTGAAAGAGTCATCTGACGATAAGTGAACTGAATTGCCTTGAGAGTAAAGCACCGAAGATCCATCTAATGAAAAGGAGAAATGTAGAAACGTTTGAAGCGATCTTGTTAGATGAGTTATCATTTTGATTGAGTGAGATAAGATTACTTTCATTATCCAAATAATAAATCAAGGGTTTGTTTAATGAACATTGGAAGTGGGAAACGTTCGATGCAATATCATGAAATAATGAAACTTTAGCTTCTGAGAAGAATCCGTCAACTTTGACCTGATGCAATTTATCATTCATTAAAATATAAAGGTACTTACCGGTCAGGTCAAATTGAAGCTGTGAAACCTGGGATAAGTCCAGTAACGTATTGAACAGCGCTGGCGCTTCCTCGTTGAGTTTATCAATTCGATCAATTATCAACGATTTAGAGTCAGAAGCAGCAAATACCCCTCTAACGTTCGAAAACGAAAGTAACGATAACTTTTGATTCGAAATGCCATTCAAATCAAGGGGATTTTCGAAAAGCGGAATCCCATCCTTGGGAGTAGCGAGCTTGAACCCCAACTCTTCAGTGAAGACTTCTTCAAGTTCACTCATGGCTGCTGATAGTTGGTAATTCTTCAATTGTTTACCGCTATATCATTAAAAGAAAACCTTTTCATGTCTTTTATTACAAAACTGGTGTATGGGCCTAGCGCGTGATTCGTCACGTGATTGTAATGGTTGGTGCACGCCAATGGCCGTTAGCTTATTAGCTTGTATGTATAGAACTACTACTACTTCAAATAAAACTACCTGATTAATATTCTAAGCTGGAACGAAGTCCCGCTACTTTGAATAAACTGTAGGCTTTGAATAAACTGTAGGTGTTGCAGCCTATCGCGAGATGACAACTCCAGTCAAGACGACTCCCTAGTACTTATATATTTTTTCATTATATATTCGTTCATTTGCAAGTATTGTCAACTGCTCGAACTGCAAGTACCGTGATATGTGGGGGAGCAAAGCACAAATGAAACTGGAACAACTACTTTTTCCGAATGCAACCCTGCTACGATGACCATGGCTCCTTGGAGGTGGCCCATGTACCTTGGTTAAAGGTGAAACAGAATAAACAAAAGAGTCACAACAATGAAAAAAAATGGAAAACACCCGATTCCACGGGAGGAAAAATGGAAAAGCTTAATCTCGATCCCGGAACAACTGCCTGATGTCGGGGAGATTGTTGGAGGTTCTTCCTACTCTTCCTTTCAAGCGTGGGCCCACCTTATTTGCACTTGTTGAAGGCACTAGTCCACCCCCTTGGCTGCATCAGTATTGTGAACCAAGTTCCCCCACGAAAAGGCTAGCTTTAATCAACAGGAAAAATTATTAGGTTTGTTTAGGTGCATTTTTTCTTTTTCTTTTTCATTTTTAGGCGGGTCACACTAAACAGGGCACGGAGAAAGCATATCTTCTGACTTTTTCTTCAGTTCTTTGGGAACTTTTTTATTCATTTATAAGTTTATTAGTTGACCCAGTTAACCAGTTGAGTGTTAAGTTAATGGAGTATGTTTGGATCACCATTTACTCGAAACAATTCAATATCGTCACCACCCAGTCAATTTAGAGACTCGGCCAGAAATGCAATTTATCAACAACTTCCTCCACTGGTGGTGACCTCTTCGAGTGCATCTTCGATAAGATCAGCACCATCACAGTATAATAACCAGCAGCATCAACATTCACGATCACATTCATCGCTGCATCGTTCCAAAGCATCTAGTGTTTTTTCCGGGCGTCGTTCAGTACGTAGTGCCCCATCGATTTACTCAAGTTCAACAGCCACCATACCAGAGGATTCAGAACCATTAAGTATCACGGTTGAACAGTTGGTTAATGATATCGACTACCACGAGACGTATTATAAGCAAATCCAGGAAGAAGAGGACGACGACGACGACGAAGAAATGTATAAAATATGTCTTGGATCCGATTTACAATATCAAAATATTCCAGAATCTTTAATTGATTGGAACTTAAACGTAACTAGATGTAAATTAATGTTAATACAGTTGCCAGAAATATCCAAAACCCCCGATTTCCAGTATAGTCAACAATCGTTACCTCAATTAGTTGGAGACTTGGCCCAGTTATGTCAACTTGTTTTAATACAACCACATATCACGGATAAAGAGTTGATTTACACTCTATTCTCGTCCAATCTCTACCACGAACACCACTTGGATGTCAACTTTAAAAAATCAGTGGCGGAAATCAGCGTTAAACAATCAAGACTTCTCCAAATAAACTCTCCTCGTAAGAGGAAAAATTCAATACTGTCTCCGCCAATCATCTCTGCTGATAATCAACTGCATTTAGGATTCAAGTATAAAGAAATCGCCATACGAAACTATTTAATCAATTTGGCCGCGGCGGCTACCACTGCTTATGAATATAAATTGAAAACTGACGCTCTCAAAAAAACAATTCGATTATCGGGCGATAAAAAGAAAATATCAAAAGATGAAAAGAAAAAACTATGGGAACAAGTAAGACTGGATGTTTTCAGAAGAGCTGGACTTGAATAAACTTAACGAATTATGATTATCTAGATTTTTATTTTATTTTACCTTTTTTTTTTTTTTGTTGATACTGGCTATCCTTATGACTTTCTACATTCTATCTAATAAATGTTTGTGTATTCGTAAACTAATGCATCTAATATCTTTTTCTCATATCTTTCATCTTCTTATAATGTTTTTGACCCCCGCTACTTCTTTGCTCTCTTATTTCACTGAATTTTCTCTTGAAATATTTCAGACTATCTTCATCTTTCAAGATCTCATCAACCAAGGTGGTTCCTCTTGCTTTACGGTTCAAACGAGCACTGCTTCCCTCGGTGTTACCCTCGATTATAGTCCCCATTTGAAAATGCTTGGGGGTCTCCCATTTCTCCTTCTTATAATGTCTCTTGGGATCTAACGCACTTCTATGTTTAATAACCAATAAATCTCGTTTGATTTCAGGGGTAAGTTCAGGCGCCTTCATATTAAACCATTTATCCCCAGAGGTACTGTCCTTGCTCTTGATCTGTTTTTCGCGGTTCAATGCATGAGTTATGGGATCATTGACTCTTAAAATATCAGTTTTTTTATTGATTTTATCTTGTTCTTCTTTTAAACTTTCTTCTAGTCTCGAGCTTATCTGTGGTAGTTTGGAGAGCTGTGCTTTGATCTTGCTGAATTCATCACTTTCCTCTTTATCATCTTTCTTATTCTTATTTTTGGTCTCTTTTGATAACTCACTGAATAAACTATCTAATGATAATGAAGTGTCAACTCCTTGTTTCAAATTATGGCTGTGGTCAGACGAAAACGATTCGGTCCCCGAGACCGCTTCGGTCTCTGAGACTTCTGTTATGGCTGGTTCCATTATGTTTTTCTTATGTGGAGTCATGGTAATGTATTATAAGGAAAAGGTGGAGGTATAGTCTTTTGAGATGAGCCATGAAAAAAAAAAATTATACAAAAAAAAAAAAATTGAAAAATGTACGGGTCGATTATTTGGCCCTGGTAATACCTTCATTCAAAATATTAACATCTAACCCATCTAAGACGGTTTCACCTTCTTGGGCATCTCCGGCTCCTCTTGGTAACCCGACTTTGATGTTGGCATCGAGCAAAATTTGATTGATGAGCCAGTTCTTACGTTTTTGTTTAACTGAAGTTATTAAATTATTCGAAACAATCTTATTGATTTTGGAAGCAGTATTATATCTTGATTTCAAATTGGAATATTCTGCCTTTAACTCGTCAAGTGAAAGCTCGTCTATATTTCTATCTGATCTTAATTCGTGCTGACTTTTAAGCATTTGGGATTTCTTATTTACTTTGGATTCGTAGTTTATTAGTTTTTCTTGTTCAACAGTATCAGTGTCTTCAGATGATTCTGGTGGAGTAAACTTACTAGTGTATATCAACCTATCTTCTTCGTCTTCTTTTAAGAAAACTTTATATCTATCATGAGCGATTTTAAATTGTTTAGTATCAAAAGGTTGAGAAAGTAATTTTTCATAATCATCGACAATATCAGCATTTGTTGGATCATCGTGATCTCTCAATATATCTAAAAACCTTGAGGTATACCACCAAGGATTTTTAAGTTCCATTTGTTCAGATAATAATTTTAAATATTGTTCTTCACTTAAAATTTTAGATTTACCATCTTTGATACCAAAATTATCCGGATCGTATTTATCTTCAATAACTAGTTTACCCTTTTTTATACGATCATTAACAATCATAAGACCATCACGAAGTGAATGTAAATCATGTACTCCTTTTACATGCTTTGCTAAAGCGTCTGAACGAGTGAAATGCTTTTCACATTCAGGTATTGGACAAAAATAAGGCTTTTCACCCGTGTGAGTACGACAATGGGAAATGAGTGCAAACCTCGAAGGCTGTTCAACTCCGTATCTTGGACATCCTTCCCACTGACAAGTATAACGAACCGGAGTCATTGGAGCGATATGGGCAATATGCGAGAGATGTTGTTGACTTAGATGAGTAACTAGTTGGGCCAATGATTTAAAGCTGGCGGTATCGGTTGTGCATTCCAGCCAATGGCATGAGAAGTCTGATTGTTGGGACATATTATATGGGAGTGAAAATACTAGAAGTTGATGAAGAAGTTAGTCAAACGTTGAGTTGAAGTTGAGTTCAAGTTAAGAAAAAGATGGGTGCGCGTCGAAATTTTCAAAATTTATATATATACAAAACTCTACAATTTGATAAATCTATGGTACAATTCTATTACGTATGATTAAGATTATATAAGTGTATGTATAAGAAGGTTAACCGATTAAGTCTTCATCTAATCTAGCGGCAGGGTTAGTTTCAATAAAGTCCAAAGAAACTTTATGACCCAATAATTCTCTAATATTAGAAACCCCATATTTAATCATGGTTGGTCTTTCTAAAGACAAACCCCAACCCAAGACACGTAAGTTTTTAGGTAATCCCATTGGTTCCAACATTTCAGGTCTGAACATACCGGAATTACCGATTTCAACCCATTTACCTAAACCTTTATGGTAAGCAAAGATTTCCATTGAAGGTTCAGTATAAGGATTATATGCAGCTTTAAATCTTAAATTAGTAACACCCATTTTATTGAAGAAATCTTCCATGAAACCAATTAAATCACCTAAAGTAATATCATAACCAGCCATGACCCCTTCAACTTGATGGAATTCTGCTAAATGAGTAGCATCAACGGCTTCATTACGGAAAACACGATCAATTGAGAAAAGACGGGTTGGTTTAGGATCTTTAGCTAATTTATGTAACATGGCAGAAGAAATAGCAGTAGTATGAGTTCTTAAAACCATTCTTAAACTTTCATCTTCTTTCCAAGGATATCTATAACCAATAGAACCGTATTTACCATTTTCATGAACTTGACGAGTATTTTCCCAAAACTCTTTATCATCAGGTTTACCAGCAACAGCAGGATCTTTTAAATAAAAGGTATCTTGTAAATCTCTAGCAGGATGTTGTTGGGGAACGAATAAAGTATCAAAATTCCAGAACCCAGTTTCAACGTATTGATTTGAAGGCATTTCAGTAAAACCCATTGCGAAAAAAATTTGTCTAAATTCTTCTCTAACTTTCATTAAAGGATGTAAGGAACCACTTTGAGGATAAACCCCTTCCGATTGGAAATTATAAGGTTTAAATTTTAAATTTGACCAAGAACCGTTAATAATCATATCAGAAGTTATATCGGTTTCCAAATTAACAATTTCTAAAGCAAATTCAGAAGCTTTTTCAACTTTATAACCAACAATTTTAACTAAATTAATTAATTTTCTTTTTTTCAATTCAGTTAAATCTTTTTTATTTGATAAGGAACCAGTTTCTTTAATGGTTGATAATTGAGTCACAGTGATATCTTCAGGTAATGAATCAACCTTAGCCACTAATCTGTCATCATTTTTAGCAATCCATCCATTTTTGAAAGCTTTACCTTGACCTAATTTCCCAACTTGACCAAATTTGGAATTAACATCAGAAATCTTTAAACCTTCCAAAGACTTCAAAACTTCATTCAATAATCTGATTTCGTGTGATCCATTAGCCAAGATATCTTCTGCTTCTTTAGTCAAAGCATACGAATCAGTTTCAATCTTCGAAAAATTAATCATTTGTTTGGCCCATAACGAGGTTAATTGAGAGTGTAAAGTATTGGTGTCGATTGCTTTCAATTCGGGAACGTCCAAAGTATTGGCGATCCCGTCATGCTTGTCAACAAGACGTAATATCTGGTGTTGTAAGTCGGACATACTGCTGCCTTTGAATGGGGTCTTAACTATGACTGATAATTCATCAAGAAAGAAAAAAAAAAAAATTGAAAAGTTTTGATTTTGGTCAAGTGCACGCTCCACCTGAAAAAAAAAAAAAATGTGGTGTGTGGGTGTTTCTTGGTGCACGGGTTTATTGTATATGTACGGAGGTGATTTATTTATTGATGTAATTAACAAAGCACAAACTTGCTAACAATAGACTCGAATAAACTTCCCCAACTCCAGATAGCACAGGATACCCATAGCCAGGCTGGCACCTGGTTAGCTGATATAGTCGGGAAGGTCTTATTGTGGTATCAACCAACAAGTTGGACGCAACTGCAAAATATTTTGGATTGGGTCAAGCCGTTCAGCAATAGCAATTAAGCACCCCTGACATAACAGTCGAAGATCAAAATAAGCAATACAAATCTATACCCGTTTGATCACATTACCTTGCTCATACATGATAATTTACAGCCATTTATAGACTACAACATACCTTTGCTAAAAATTGGCACCATTTCAAACCAGTGCCGGAAAATGTATGACAAACTGCGCCAAATTCTAAAGTTAGCTTGACAATTTTTTGACTTTTCGCCCCTAACAAAAGCAAGAAGGAGATCATTGTATGATAAGAGCATACAACCTACAAACAACCAAATGATCAAACACTCCATCGTCAATTGAACTAACAATTCCCAAGGAAAAGCTAATTTACAAGCCCACAAAAAAAAAAGATGTATGATGGCACGGCTGATGGTAGTAGCAAGTCACATACAAACGAAAAAACAAACAAAAAATAACTACTAATTTCATTTTAACAAACAAAAAAATCAATGATCAATAGTTTATAGTAACAAAACAGTATTTTAAACGAATGGTTGCCTCGAGTGGCTATATGTATAAATAACCATTGATTTCCCCTTATGCTTTTTTTTTGTCTTTTTCACTAAATCATTCTTTCACAATTACTCAATTGATTTAGATTTATTATACAAAAATGGCTGTTACTTGTTCTGATATTATTAAACTCATTGCTGCTATCATTCTTCCTCCATTAGGGGTCTTTTTAGAAAGAGGTTGTACTTCTTCCTTCTTCATTAATATTATTTTAACCATCTTGGGTTATATTCCAGGTATACTTCACGCATTGTATGTGATTGTGAAGTACTAGTTGCATTATGATTTCTATAATATCTAATGAAATGTTATGATTTAAAACGATAACTTGTAATTGGCGTAGAAGTGAATAATTTTCCGAGGAAATCGGAAGCGACGTCACGTGCCGTGTCACGTGTGCTTTTTGACCTATTCTTTTCTTTCCATCCGTTCCCGGGGGTACGCTTCCGGGAGATGCGACATTTTCACCAAATTTTTCGGTGACATAATTCGTCCTCTCTCGGGTAGCACTACTCCCTTAACCTTTGGAAGAAGAGCTCATTCAATTTTTTCTTCTTGGGAGTTTCCTTGTAAACTAATCATTTTCTTTCCATTAATCAATCAAAATGTTAAGAACTGCCACTCAATTCAGAGGTGTTGCTTCAAAACCTCTTAAATATACCCAATTCTTGAGATATAATAGTACCACTGGTAAATATGATGCCGTCGTTATTGGTGGTGGGCCAGGTGGTTACGTTCATGCCATTAAATTGGCTCAATTAAACTTGAAAACTGCCTGTATTGAAAGTAGAGGTGCTTTAGGTGGTACTTGTTTAAACGTTGGTTGTATTCCTTCAAAATCCTTATTGAATAATTCTCATTTATATCATCAAATTACTCATGAAGCTAAATCAAGAGGTATTGATATTAATGGTGATATTAATGTTAACATTGCCAACTTACAAGCTGCCAAACAAAAAGCCGTCAAAGGTTTAACCGGTGGGGTTGAAATGTTATTGAAAAAAAATGGTGTTGATTATTATAAAGGTCATGGTTCTTTTGTTGATGAAAATACCGTTAATGTCAAATCAATCGAAGGTAAAGATGATGTGAAATTGACTGCCGATAACATCACCATTGCCACTGGTTCTGAACCAACTCCTTTCCCTGGTATTGAAATCGATGAAGAACGTATTGTTTCAAGTACTGGTGCTTTAGAATTAAAAGAAGTTCCTAAAAAATTGGCCATCATCGGTGGTGGTATCATTGGTTTAGAAATGGCTTCGGTTTGGTCTAGATTAGGTAGTGAAGTTACCGTTATCGAATTCCAAAACGCTATTGGTGCTGGTATGGATTCTGAAGTTGCTAAAACTACTCAAAAATTATTAGCTAAACAAGGTTTGAAATTCAAATTAGGTACTAAAGTTACCAAAGGGGTTAGAGAAGGTGAATCAGTTAAAATTGAAGTTGAAAATGTTAAATCTGGTGAAGTTGAAAACTTAGATGCTGATATTTTATTAGTTGCCATCGGTAGAAGACCTTATACTAAAGGTTTAAATGCTGAAGCAATTGGTTTAGAACAAGATAATAAAGGTAGATTAGTCATTGATTCTCAATTCAGAACTAAACACCCTCATATTAGAGTCATTGGTGATGTTACTTTTGGTGCTATGTTGGCTCATAAAGCTGAAGAAGAAGGTATTGCTGCTGCTGAATATATCAAACACGGTCATGGTCATGTCAACTATAACGTCATTCCATCTGTCATGTACACTCATCCTGAAGTTGCTTGGGTTGGTGCTAATGAAGAACAATTGAAAGAACAAGGTATCAAATATAAAGTTGGTAAATTCCCATTCATTGCTAACTCAAGAGCTAAAACTAATTTAGATACTGATGGTTTTGTTAAATTCTTAGCTGATGCTGAAACTCAACGTGTCTTGGGTGTTCATATCATTGGTCCAAACGCTGGTGAAATGATTGCTGAAGGTGGTTTGGCTTTAGAATACGGTGCTTCTACCGAAGATATTGCCAGAACTTGTCATGCTCACCCAACCTTATCTGAAGCTTTCAAAGAAGCTGCTTTAGCTACTTTCGATAAACCAATCAATTTTTAATAATAGTTTTATAGATTGAAACGATTTATTAGAATTACACATTTGAAATATCTCAGTAAAGGCACTTGAAAGATACAAAAGCAAAAAAAAAAATCTCATAAATAAAATTTTCGACATACATTTTGTCTTCTTAATTTATATATACTAGGTCCTCATAAGATACTAAATTTATTCGTATTCACTCGTTGTAGAACTGCTGCCGGTCTAGATCTCTCTTTCTAAGCATTCTAGACTTCCAAAGAGGATATTCGAAATGACAACTGGTTTCCTTCTGGTTGCAAAACCACCTGATTATTATTCTAATTGAATTTATATCGTTACGAATCAATGCATCTCCTCTAATCATCCGGTCTATACGTCCGAATGCTTTAGGAAACAAGGGATCGGTTCTATTTGAACCTAGTTGTAGTTATTCAAACAACATAGAAGGTTGTTTCGTAATTGTCAGCTGAGGTTTTATCGGCTTAATGTAAGGAGTTTAAAGTATCTTGACTTAAAAATATAACGTTACGGATTGATTCTTGAAATTCCGAACGTTTGGGCGGAATCGGTTGTATTCGGTTCATTGGTTCGCTACGACGGTTTTTCCAGGCTCCCACTCCTAAAGTAAATCGATGCAAGATCCAAATCAATATTATTTATTTTAGAAGAACAAGGAAATTGGCTTGGTTTTAGTAAAAATAATTTTCGATTTAGTTTTCGAGTTGATAAGCTTGCATGACTGTTATATCTTCCTCGAGCACGCATATTCGATAAACTAAAGCATATGAAATTTGGTCGCATAAAGCTTTTGGGAAACTCCATTGATATGTGATACAGCAACGCTACCAGGGTTGTATTGACTTGTCGATATGTGATTAAAGTTTATGAATGGAAACTTAAAAAAGAAAAAAAAAAAAAAAAAAAAAAAAAGGAAATCAAAAAAAACCGCTTTTCCCATGTAGTCACTCGAATCAAGAATAGACTAGCAAAACCATGTCGGGGCTTACGCAACGGTTGGCACAGCTAGGCTAAAGTTGAGTCTTTTACATGGCAAGGTCTGATATAAGCTTTGGCTCCAAAAATAGTTACGCATCTCAACAAAAAAAATGGTTGCAAGGACAATTTTTGCATTCAATTCTAAATACAAAAAATTATAAACAAATCCGTTTTCCACGTTCAGGTTATCTCCTCGTACAAAGTGTCTTGTAAAAAGCCTAAAAGCTGGATTTCCTCGTAGTTGGTACGTTTGAAAAGCTTATGAGATTATTCGGCGTATTGTCGGAGTTCTAAGCTAGTAAACTTACGGGAGTTAGTAGGAGCCATTCAACTACTCCACTACTATAATGGTATGGCAGCCATTCTGTTTGGTTTGTTACAGGGTCTGGGCTAAACTGAATGGAATTGCAGGGTGTTTCAAGTCTTTTTACTGGCGTTGATGGCAAGGCCATGCTTTCTTCATTGATGATGATCCATATATATACATGCAAACCCTTCGAGCCAGGTAAAGATTACCCGAGACCCATGCAACAGACTTGATCGGTTTGGTGAGGGTATGATAACTCCTAGGCCTTTCCTATTTCGGAGGGGTCATCAAATTACGACAGATCCAAATAACTAGAAATACTGATTTATCTATAAGGCTAGATAAGAAAGCAATCGAAGAAAGAATTGGGTACGCCCAACAGAGATGACTGTAGATGATATGAATCTCTAAATGCAAAGTAGGTAATACTGGGTCGAATCAACCAATATAGAGACAATAATAATATATTGTGGAGTTGATCTTCCTCATTCATTCTATCTCTATTTTATTTTTTTTTTGTGTATTGACATTCTTGGGTGCCATTGTCTGTAGAATAAAAGGAATATTGTTTGATCCGTATTATTAATCTGACATTGCTAGATTTTGAATTACCCCAAAAGAAAGGAAGTCCAATTAGAAACCCTCCTTTCTTTGGCTCATAGTATCTTGTACGTTTCACTCGGACTTTTTCCTTTTTCTATGACAAAGATGAGTATCTTCCACCTCCGAGTCATTATACGAGTCGCTGCCTACGTAGGAGCCCTTGTGGTAGATAAACCTTTGCACAATTACCCAAAAGTGTTGATATCACCTTCAGGGAAACAAATAGTGCAGCCAGCCCATCGAGAAAAGAGTACCCAATTAGGAATAAATGTCGATAGTACAACATTTTGCGTATGATTCAGTCTCGTTAAGATCAGCCTCATAGAGAAGGATCATAATGCAATGACGAAATCATGTCAATCCTATGACATATTGATTGCCCGTTTCACGTTTAGATAGCTGCTCTACTTTATGAATAGGTTAGAAACAAAAAAATACTTTATATTTTGTAGTGATTATTTGATACTGGCTAAGTTGGGTGAGGGGATTCGGATCCAGTGATGGCTCGATAAGGTTAATTCCAGGGTATTTTCAGGAGTTAGTCTTACATTTGAGTCGTCTTTACTTCCTACAATAGGTTATGCAGCTTGTACATACGTAGCTATCATGACTTCTCCTTAAAGCAACAAGGGTTCTATGGGCTGGTTAATGGTGTTTTCCTTTTGTCCTTTTTGCTGCAATTCGAGGAAAGTTCATTCAGTTACCAATTCATTTTACCATTACTTCTTTGATGATCGGAAATATATAAGTACCTTTTCATTATGTTGATAATGTAAGGCTCATTAGTCACCCAACAGGTGGATGCATATCGGAAATAACCCTCGAGAAGATTTACTTTTTGTTTGTATTATTTTTCTTCCCTTACTTGTATTTCAATTGACCGTGTTGACGTTGCATCTTCGTTCTCATTGGTTCAAATAAATGGTCCATCCTTTGATTGTTCTCTTGCTTTTATTCTTAGCTCCTCTTCCCTGGGTCACTTTTCTCATTTGTAAGGGCTGGTCCCAGCATTGGTGATGGCGTGCCGTCCCCTCCTCGAGTTTCAAAAGTAACTCGTACTAAGTCACTCGGGGATCAAGGTTGCATCGCTTTTACTTACACCCTTACAAAAAAGGGTTGCCAATCAGTAATCAAAATTCTTTTCTTTTTCCGTTCCTTATTTCGTTGTTTTTTTGCATTCTAAAAATGCTGCGTAAATTATCTTTTTATCGGAAATCCTCGAATAGAAAACCCTGGTTTCAATTCTTCATTAATAAGGTCATCTGGGGCAGTCGGTTTGTTCTTTGAAGTACCTTAAAGCCAGCAGGCTTGTAGTTTGTTAAAAGATTATTGTTAGTTAAAAAAAAAAAAAAAAAAAGACAAAAAAAAAGGGAAAAGAAATCATACTTTTAATTTGACTTTGTTCGGTTGTAAATTCTTCATGTATTATTTGGTATAATTCGAATTTACTACCTTGTTTTTACGTGATTATGTTCTTTAATTCCTTTCTATATTTGGGTTATGGTTCCTTTCCGTTGTTTACAATTCACCACCATTCTTCTTAGCATCTTAGTGTTGGTCCCCCAGTATCTTTCAATCAATTTCTTCAGCTGTAAGTCTTGATATCTCTCTTCTTTTTGACTTTTTTTTGAAAACTTTGAATAGTAACTGGCTAGTTCCCTTGCTGGTTTCCTAATCTTTCAAAGTTCCTTTTTTTCTAGAAACTTGATCTGATTTCCAACCAACTACAAGTCAGTTTCTCCGGACTTCATTTCACAACTTTATGATAACTGGGCCTCCTTTCTGATCATTTAAATGTAGTTTCTGAGACATTTCTTTGTTATGCACATTATTGTATGTTGTTTAAGTGGCAATTACCCAACTGGTCTTTCTGACTTCTTTAAGGCATTGAAGCTTGTATCAAAGTCGTTAAGCTTGCTATTATCCAATCGTGAATCAAGTCTTTCTAACAAGATAAAAAGACACAATTCTCTTCCTGTTTTGAACCTTCTATTTTTTTTTTTTTTCCCATTCATCTTCTTCTCTGCCCTTTTATTATTAGATTTATCCTTACTACCAAAATACTTCAAGTACCCTTCCCAACCATTATTTATCAGAATTTTCTGACTTTTCTCAATTAATTTTCCTTTTTTAAACTTCTTATCTTCATCCTTAGTCACACCTTTTTAACTCCTTCTCAATCCTACATAATGAATACTATAAATGTTGAGGGTTCTCTCGACGATTTCAACTTTCAATTTTTTGATAATTACAATCAGGTCTTAGATACTATGCCTTCTCCCCTGTTTTTCCAAAGTAATGATAATAACTTGAATCCCGGTTGTGTTGAAGATTCCATTTCCTTTCAACAGTTATCATTGTCATCACCATTTCAAGAAAATCATGATTTTGCAACCTCCGCAAATAAAAATTTGAATCAAATACTTACGCCACCCCAGTATCAACAACATCCAAAAAGATCTCCTTCTCCTCAGCCTATACCTGCAATCAAACCTCGAAATAATAGTACGGCAATTGATATCTATAATCATCAAATTTCACCTAAAACTAAAACCTCCTTCAGCAAATCATCAAGACAACCAATGAAACCCTCAGTTACAATCGCATCAGTTGACAACTACTCGCGGTTTCAAAGAACCCTTTCATTACCTCTGAACAGAATAGGTGCACTTCCAAATCTAAAAAGAAAACAATGGATAATAATAATCCTAAAGCTAATCCTGGTAAAAGAAGAAGTGCCTCAGTAGCTAGTGTTAGCACTTTTAAGAAAAATTCATCTTCTGCTGCTACTCCATCATCACCTAAAGCAATTACTAAGAACTCAAAGTCAAAGTATAGTACTTGCAAGTCTGTTTCTCCTCCTATTGGCAATAATAGTCACGATAAGAAAGTTGGTATTGAAATTGAAGATCCGAAAATAAATCCTTCACTAGGCCAACAAGCTATGATAAAATCCTGCTCCTTCGATTCCAACCCTTTCTAGCTTCAATTTGGAAAACCCTTTAACCGAACTCTCTTCAGAGAATCCATTAGATAATATCTTCTCCATGACTTTGGAAGACACTCTTTCAACCGATTTCATCGAAGATGAAACTTCTTCCATAAAGAAGAGAAAGTTGTCAAATTTCTCGGATGATTTTGACTTTGGATCTCCCCAATTGAATTACATTGCAACTTCAAATGATTTTGATCCAAAATCAAAATTTGCCTCGGAAACTTCCTTATCTTCATTTGATTCATTGCTATCATTAGGTTACGATGAACCAAGTAACTTCATTGATGCCGCTATTCTTGATAATGATCCAGCTTTTTACAATCATCAAAATGCTGACTTTAATGAACTCACAAATAACATTTTCGATTAGGTTGTTATCAAATATCTATACATACATTTCATTCCTCTTTACTTCTCTGTTCTGTATATTATCTTCTTCAAGTGTCTGTTTGTTGCTTGTTACCTGACTCTTACTTCAATTTATTTCTTCGTTATATTTCTACTATCTCTATTTTAGTCTTTGAATCATAGCTAATGGCAATCTATGAAAATATGTATTTACTTAATGTACAATCTCGTAAGTTTTATATGGTCTCATTATCTATGAAATATAAATAAACTGGTATAATTCGTATCAATCGTTAAACTACTTTAGTATATGCAAATTAGTATATATCCCCAATCAATGGTTCAAGAGCCTTAGGTAATAGCTCGGCTGCATCCCCTTTAAACCCCCATGTATCTTTCTCTTCACCATTTAAGATATGATCTTCAATATCAGTATTGAATATTGCAACTTTGCCTCCCTTTCACTTTAACTCTATCCACATAGCTGTTAGCTGGGTAAACAGTTCCACTTGTTCCAATGACTAAAATAAGGTCAACCTTATCATGTTCGATAAAATTGTCAATAGCATTTATGGTCCGTAATGGTAAGGATTCTCCAAACCATACAACACCAGGGCCTCAATAATGAACCGTCTTTACAAACAGGGGCATTGAGGTAATTCGGATTCGGCTATTTCTTTTACTGGCTTGAACTGTGGAGAAAGGGATGGCTCCTTATCAAGATCATCGTCTAGAAGTTTTCTTTTTCTTTTAGTATTATCGTACTCATATTCAGTGTCAGCTAGAGCTTTTGTTAACGGATTTTTAAAGTTATCATGATCAACATAGTTACACATGAAGCTGGTGCATTTCAAATCAAACAATGATCCATGTATTTCATATAATTTGTCCTTCGAATGGTTTGCTCTAATTGATAACCCATCTACATTTTGAGTTATAGTAATGAATTCGATATTTTTTGATGCTGCTTCCATGGAAAGTTTTGCTAATGTCTTATGGCCCCTGTTTGGTTTAGCTTTCAAAGCGTTGAATCTCCTCCAAGAATAAAATTGCCATACCAATCCAGGATCTATGTAAAAAGCATCTGGAGTTGCTAAATCAATCATATTGAAATTCTTCCATAGACCTTGGGATCCCCTGAATGTGGGGAGACCAGACGAAACAGATAGCCCAGCGCCTACCAATGCAACTATTCTTTTCGACTTTAGTAAATGATCTTGAAATTCTTTCATCTGTTTTGTCATATTTGATATCTTAAATCGAATTAGCCTTGTTATAGATACATTTATTCGTGTTTTTGAAGGCCCTCGCCGAAAAAGAAAAAAAAAAAATGATTAAACAGAACTTACTATTAAGCTTTACAAACTATGAACGTAAACGTAAATATATATATATAATACAAATATAGGAGGATGGAGAAGTATACATGAGGTTCTGACTTTGATAAGTGTCCTATTTCGAGTTTTTCCAAGCCAAATAAGCAGCTGAATGGCCCAATGGAACACCATTTTTATTATTAATAGATATCCGGCTAGAAATTGAAATTGGAGGAGATCTGAACCAGAGAACTTCATCTTTGTCATTATTTTCGGTAACCCTTATTCCCTCACTGAGTTCTTTAAGTGTCCCACTTTCATCCAGTAAAGTGTATGCTAACACACCATTGTTAAACAGATTCGAATAAGTAGATTTCGAAGCATGGTAAGGACTTGAGCTTAATCCACTGAAGTTCGATAATCCATTTGTATAAGGTAAATTCATACTGGATGAGATGCGTTCAGCTTGTGGACTGACAAATTTGTTGGCCAAGCTATTGCCAATAGGGGCAGTCATTTCTGAAGAATAGGATGGTTTATTATATTGGAAAGGTTGGCTGATTGGAGGTGAATAACTTGTAGGTTGTTGGAAAGTTGATTGGAGATTATAAGATGGGGTGTCAAAATTGGTGTTATTTTGAGAATCATCGTAAGGTATGGATACCACCAGTAGGAGATGAAGCATTTGGATAAACAGCAGTAGTCGTAGTCGCACCACCACCACCACCTTTTAATTGAGAGATTGGGGTGAAAACGTATGCTTGTCTACCATGTTTAGTGTCATCATATTCTGGACTACGAGCAACGTTAGGACTGGTAGTTGTTTGGCCCAATTCATCATTGGTATAAGGACCTTCTAAATAAACTGCACCAACAACAGGAGGGCCCATGCTCACCACCCATATCAGCAGGATCTGGGATAGCCATACCAAGATGAGGATTTGGAGGTAATAAATTTTTAATTGGACTTTCAAATTTAATTAATTTACGAGGTTGATTGATTGGAACAACTGGTTGTTCCCGCTGTCTAATTTCATCCGGTAAACAACCTTTCCAAGTTCTAATACGATTAAAATTATGGGAATTACTATTATATCTGTATTCACAGATAAACCAAGGAGAACCAGGAGGAACCAACCCTTCAGGGATATCACCTTTTTGATAATGGGTTAAGAAAATGACGTAACAAGGTCCCAAGATATCACTTGATATATGATCACGATATTCACCAGTTTTACAAACCTCATTATTGAAAAAAATACGATCAGCTCTATGGACGGTTTGTTCAGGACGAATATACCAACAAACATTAGCATATTGAGAACCATCGTCAATAGACCACAATCTAAAGATTTGACCAACTGTTGGTTTATTTGGATCATTTGGATTTTTGAGTAGAACCCAATCACCAATTCTATAAGAATAATTATCAACTTCGATATGATCCAAAGGAACTTTACCATCAGAGCCCATTTCAATAAATTCTATATCAGGTCTGCTAATTTCAGTTTGAATTATTATATGAGCATCATTTTCAAAAGTAATAGTATTTTGGAAAGCTTCAGAATCTTGAATGTAAGTATAATAATCTTTAGCATTATTTACTAATAAGGTTAAATCATTAATAAATTCATCAACCTGAACCATATTTTCTGGATCTAATTTTAATTTTAATTTCAGCAAAAGATATTGGTTTTCTGATTAATTCATAATATTGACCATTACTTTTATCGGGTAATTTTTCAAAAGGAGTAGTTAAAGGAATATTAATGTTTTGAGGATGACGAATTTTTTTGAATTGTTTAATGATACTTTTGATACGTGATTCATAAGGTTTATCAATGATTGGAGGACGACCTCTTTTAACCCCGGATTCAGCGTGTTTTGCTGAATGACTATCTCTTTTGCTTGGTAAAGAAGGAGGCATGGAAGGTATTGAAGGAGGCATGGGACTATTAAATCCATGGGAATGTAATTGTAACTCGTCAGGAATAGGACTATTAAATTGAGGTATATCAACCTGAGGAATATCATGGATTTGTTGAGGAGTTCCAAGATTATTATTTAAATGATTATTATTAATTAATTCATCGTGACCTTGATAAGGATCTAAAGGTCCCAAGTCAGGATAATATACTAGGTTACTATTTGGAATGGTTTTATCTGCCTTAATCTTTGGAATAATAGTATTTTGAAGGTAATCATCCAATATAACTGCATTTTCATATATAAAAGATTTAGGTTCATTATAATGTCTTGCATTCCAAGTAATTTGGGCTATATCATTAACAAATTTCTGCAAATTATCGTATTCATACTTCTTCACCATTTTATTAACCGTGAATAATGAAAGTGGTTTACTAATATACTTATAATAATCGGTTCCAGTTCTCAGCGGTAATTTCTTAAAATCTTCAATCACTTGTCTATTTCTGTTCTTCAATGTCGCCATCCCCTCCATGTAAGAATTCACACGGTGGGATATCTTCTTTCTGAGTTTATCCGACATGATGACTGATATACGCTGCTCTTCTCTGTGCAGAATCGTGATTGATTGAAAGATTGATTCGCTGAAGTAGTTGTTTATTTTACCAAAGAATTGAGAGAAGGAGAAAAAAAAAAAGAATTGAATGAAAAATGTCACGTGAGTTGTGGCATTGGGTGTTTCCCTCGAGGTCCCAACGTCTACAGTTGCAAAAAAAACAGTATGGCGACTTGACAGGCTTGTCTTATCTTCAGACCGGCACAATTTCAGGCAAGCCCCTAAAGTTGACAAGTCACGATACAGAAATACCTCAGAGCAGAATTATAAATATTACCATAAACGACGAAAGTCAAATAAACTTTGAGCATTGAAGCGTTGATTCATCACAAGGCTTTTAGTACTTAAAATTCGTCAAAAAATCGCGTTTTGGCGTGTGTACGGGTGTCTACACTGTAAAGTACGTTGAAGAAATCATTTTATAATACAAAGACATAGAAAAGGTTAGTTTAACAAAAGTGTAAGGGTATAAGAGGAGGTATCGCTTAATTGGAAGGATCACCGAAGATACCCCAGTATTGTTCGACGTCGTAGTTACCGGCGTCTTTCCAGTAGTCATTGTAAGTCGTGAAGAAGATAACTTGGTCACCGATAGTTTCAGAGATAGATTTAATGGCAGCTAATTGATTTTTGGTAGAAGGTTGACATTTTTGGAAAGAGTCACCTTTGGTTGGCCAACCGGTTTCAGTGATGACAACTTTTTTACCGTTATTACCACATTTTTCTTGTAAATCAGAAATTTGTTGTTTTAACCAAGGACCAGCATCAGAAGGATCGACGTTACCATCCCAGAAAGGATGAGAGTTGACTGCAAGATAATCGGAAGCGTCACATAAGTCACCACTGTTGTTTTCAACGGCAACCAAGGTATCAACGGTGACAACAGAACCAGAGAATGAAGAAGCGTTAGATTTTAACCAAGATTTAGCCTTTTTAACTGCTTGAGCAACATCACTAGCACTATTAGAACCACCATTGACTAATTCATTACCAATGGAAACAGTATCAATAGCGTCCCAACCTCTTTCAGAACCTTTAATGGCAGAGTCCAAAGAGCTTAAATCACTTTCTAAATCAGAAATTGATTGAATACCAACAAATAATTTTTGGTTTGAATTAAGAGCTGATAAAACATTTTGAGGACCAGAACAATCGGTACCATAAATTCTAATAAGACCAAAAGCCTGATAATTTTTTACAGTCAGAAGAAACTTCATCAGAAGATTTACAAGAACCACTCTTGGTATAAGGTGAGTAAGTGATACCTTTAGCTTCAGCAGCGTATTTTTCGACATCACTGTAATCAGAAGGAGTGGAAGCACTCGAGGAAGAATCAGAGGATGAAGAAGATGAGGAAGAACCTAAACCAATTGAAAGAGAAGCAGAGGCACCAACGTTGATACCAAGTTTACCTTGACCTTGACTACCAGAAGATTCACTAGAAGAAGCTTCAGTTGAGGAAGGAGCTTCATCTTCTCGGTGGAAGAAGCAGCAGCAGCTTTACCTTGTTGAGAAGAAGTAACGAGAGTAGTTGGATTAGAGCCTTGATTAGCTTGGGCTTGGGTTTGGGTTTGACCATCCCCGACAACGACAGTAGAAACTTGAGTAACATATTTGACGGCTCTTTTATGTTGATGGGCATGATGTTCAACTTCAGCAACTGGAGTTGATAAAGCCAAAGACATCAATACAGATAAAGAAAATAATTGTGATAATTTCATTTTGATGTTAAAGGAGCGAATAAAATGAAATCTAACGAAATCTTAAAGAGTGACTAATGAACTAAAGAAAAGAAAAGCAAAAAGGAAATATTTTAAAATAAAGAAGGAAACGTAAACTTATATATAAACACTATTGCAAAAAATTGAAAATGTTAATTTAATCAATTAGGGAATCGGTTAATACTAGACCTTAGCAATAAAACAAAAAGAAAACAGAAAATCTTTACCCATTCAAGAAGATATGTTGTTTACTTTACTTCATGTCTGTATGAAGTGAACAAGGCTGCTAGCAAAAGATCTTGAGCCACTATTGCCAAAATTATTAGGAGTGAGAAGCTCAGCTGAAGGTGCAAAAAAAAGGCAAAAGAAAAGTGATCGAATCGAATTGAGAAATTACTCTTTTCGAAATGAAAGAGCTCATCACCGGTTGACGGCCGCCGGTAGTTGTTCTGTCAATTCTACTCTACTCGACTGGTACTCGACTGGTCTACCGGTGCTTTACCGGTGCTCTACTGGTGCTCTACTGGTGCTCTACTGGTGCTCTACTGGTGCTCTATTGGGCCTCCACTGGTGCTCTATTGGGCCTCCACTGGTGCTCTACCAGGTTTCTAGTCTCGAGGATACTCGAGCTAGTGGTTCTAGCTACGTAGTGTATAGGCACGAAGGTTCATGATAAGAGCCTCGCTCCGAGATTGTTCATAACACCTTCGACATTTGACATTTTTTTTTGATCTCGACATCTTGACATACCTTGACATTCTGGTATCTAATTGGTAGGGGAGGACTCCGTAGGAGTGATATGGATGGTTAAAGTGGTTGTAGAGTGGTATAA
Source organism: Cerrena zonata (assembly GCA_038087015.1). NCBI lineage: Eukaryota > Fungi > Basidiomycota > Agaricomycetes > Polyporales > Cerrenaceae > Cerrena > Cerrena zonata. The sequence goes on along the minus strand of JASBNA010000089.1, from coordinate 25,478 downwards.
GGTACTAAACGAAAAAGGTGTTTACCAAATATGATAAATCACTCAGTATTCAATTTTTGAGCCCATGAACATGGCTTTTGAAGTAATTGAATTGTGAAATTTGTGTCGAGACGCGAATGATTCGAGAATATCCTCCACAACTAGATAAATTACTTACAGATATGTCTGGGCCTGTAGAAGAGACCTTCAGGTACAAGGTGCATATAAGTAGCTTAACGAGGTTAGTTATAGTGACGTAGTTAAACCTCCTTCTTAATATTCTAGACTAATTCTACATGAAAAACCGTTGAAATGATTCGGATATGTAGGTAATGATCATCCATAAAGAGAGTTTTGTCAAAAAACTTATACATTCAGTCTAGAATTAATGCAGATAATATTCATTAATAGTACAATATTATACAAAGGGATTAACGCAACCATTTTAAAATTAACCAGAAGATCAAACACATACCAATGACACCTCCCCAAAATAACCATTTATCTTGTTTGGCTCTTCTTTCAATGGTTCTAATAGTACCTTGACTTACCCCTAAAGTAACCAAACCTTCTTCAAATTTGGTTGCTAATTTACGTAATGTTTCATTTTGTTCAACTATATCTTCGAAAGTTTGTTGTCCCATTTCTAATATATGATCTAGTTGTTGAGTACCTCTAGATAAAGATTGTCTTTCATTGTACAAGCTTTCTTGTGCTGATAGTTGTTGTTGTTGTTGTTGTTGTTGTTGTTGTTGTTCATATTGTTGTTCTTCATTATAGGGACTACCCGATGTTGAATGATGAACGTTTCTACGTCCCATTAATTCTTGCTTATTACTTTCTTGAATTATATTCTCTCTTTGTAATTTTAAATCGTTAAACTTTTTATTGAAATTACCCAAGTCTTCTTGAAACTTATTCAACCGGGTTTCATGTTTAGAATTGGATTCATCATGTTTATTTTGATTCACCAAATCTTCATAGTCTCGTATCGTTTTATTGAATGCGTTTAAAGTGGTGGTTATGGATCCTTGTAAAGATAATGGTGAAGTGGATAAGTTTTTCTCAAACGTAGCCAAATCCTTGGTAAGTAGCTGGGTCTGCTTTATACCATGGTTATATAACGAATTCATCTTGTTTGTCAAAGGATGGTGGAGTTGTCAAATCGCTTCTTTTTTCATCAAAAGGTGTTTTTCTGTACGTTTTTTTATGATTTCGACCCGTACACCAGGTAATATTTATACACTACAAAACACTACAAACAGCTTTCAACATTCACTCGTAATATTAGATTTAGGGTTAACCAAAGAATCTTGCAAAAGCTAAACTAACAGCACATAAACCGGTAGATACCCCAATTAACCATTGCATGACCTGGGTCTTGACCGACTTGATTTGCATATGAATATTGGATATCTCTTCATCAATTCTTGTATAAGTATCTTCAATTTTCAGTTCATGAATTGAACTTTCTTCTCTAATTCTACCTTTTTCTAAATTCAAGTCTAATTTAACCCCGGCCAGATTCTTAGTAACTTCTTCTCTTATTCTATTTTTCAAATTAGTTAAATCAGTTCTTAATTGTTCCAACTCCTTCTTTAAATTGTTAAACTCTGATCTATCCATGGTCTGTAATTCACCTTTCAATTTGGCAAAGTCAACTTTCTGCTGATAAGCCGTTGAACTCAACTTTTCCTTGGTGACCAAGTTTTTGGTTATGGAATAGATCCCATCGTTTATTGCTTTATTCACTATATTAACTGCGCTTTCAGCCTGTTCTTTACTAAAATTACCTTTGGTCTGAAGACTTTGAACAAACTTCTTGGTATCAAACTTGGTTATATACGTAAGCTGTCTAGCCGGCTGCACGAGAAGGGGACGTTGGATTATTGGTCTGAACATGTTGATCTCTTGAATACTGAAGTAACTTCTGTTATCTTTTCTGTTGATTATCAATTTTACTTCTCATTTGTTGGAGCAACAGAGAAAAAAAAAAAAAAATTGCCAGTTGAGCTCTTCTGTTGTAAAGCTAGCTCATCACACCGATAATGATAAGACAATGCATTGCCAGAAGGTTGACAGCCAGGTTGGCTCGACCTGTGCCGGTGAATTATATTGGAGGTCGTTTTTACAGCGATAAAAAGGATAACAATGACATCAAGTATAGATCAATCGATGATTTCAACAAGATGAAAAAGGAATATCTGTTTGGAGACATTGATGAAGATGTTGCAAATCAGACATCCCGAGATATCCATGATAAGATAAAGGAGAAGAAAGAGCCAGAAATTGAAGAAGACGAGGACAATATTAAGTCAATTATTGAAAAAGATCCAAGATTATTGAAATTTAAACCAGGAAGTCCAGATTATAAATATGAATTAAGTAAACTTCATGATGAATTTCAAGTTGAACTGGCCAAATATGAAAAACAACAAGAGCGTAGAGAACGTATTAAGGCTCTAGCAACCGGGATTGCCTTGTTAGTAGGGATTATAACCACACATCAGTTAATTATGAATTATGAGTTTTTATCAAAATGGATAAAAAATAAATTCAGTTATAGAGATGTAAATGAATCAAAAGTTAAGGACTTAACCGATCCATCCAAGAATAGAAAGAACATTGATTATATGATCACCAAATTATTAGAAGAATTTGAGAAAAATCCTGATATCATTAATAATTTAGCTGATTCTAATAAGCAAAGTGGTTTATACATATTTGGTGACTATAATAAACTGAAATTACCAATTAGAATTCCATTTTTCAATGATGTTTTAATAAAACAAGTTGTTATTTCTAAAAATTACATTGTTGTTATTGATGAATCAGGGAAAGTTTACCATTTAACTAGTGATGCTGAATCTAAGTTAATGAAATTACCTCCAATTGAAAAAGTCCATATAGCTAATGAATTGATTTATTATTTGGATAATAAAGGAGAAATTTTGTATGGTCCAAGATTAGATAAGCAAAATGATTTTAAAGGTATTAATAAAAGAAATTGGATAGGTATAAATAAAGAGCAAGAATATAATAAGTTAATCTTTGAAGGATTAGAAAACGGAGAAAAAATTAACGATTTCAGTGGTGGGTCTTATCATTTATTATTATTAACTAATAAAGGTAAATTATTTATCAATAATACTAGTGGAGACCCAATTAATAAAGGACAATATGGGTTACCCAAGCTTTCACCATTAACTGAAGATTTAAAGATTCCTGTAAACCAACCAATTGAATTGAATAATTTGAATAATGAAATAGTATTATCAAAAGAGGGAACCAAATCATTGAAAGACCGAAGATTTAACCATATTTCAAGTGGGAAGTATCATAATGTGGTGAGTGACTTACAAGGAAATATTTGGACATGGGGTTCTAATATTTTTGGAGAATGTGCTGGAGACATTAGTTATAATACTGATATTCAACCAATACCTAAAAAGATATTAACTATTGATGATTTTAGTAATTTAACTAAACATTTGCTTAAAAATGATAAAAATGAATTTAGTTGGAGTATAAAAAAATTATCGACTAATGATGAAACCAGTTTTATTCAATTAAGATATATCGACCATGAAAACGAATCTAATACTCAAGATATTTTAATGAGTTTTGGTAATGGGATCAAAGGGCAATTAGGTAATTCAAGATATTTACATGTTTGTCCCCAACCACAGATTATTAAATCATTGATGAATATGAATGAATATAACGAAAAATTAAATATTACTACTAATATTGGTATTAAAGATATTTCGAGTGGAAGTAATCATTCATTTATAACTTTGGATAATTATGGAGATTATAAAGATGTTTTAACTTTCGGTGATAACGAATTTGGTCAATTTGGTAATGGTAAAAAAGTCAAGAATTGTAAACCGATTCAAATACCAAAATTATTAGAGCCAAATGATATTGGTGATAATTTTAACGATAAAAAGCAGAGGAAGAAATTGGTTCGTAAGATGAATGACGTTATCACCAGAAGACTACAATTGTCTGACGGGATTACTTTATCCAATGGTGATTTGGTCGAACAAATTATTGTTGCAGGTGAAGACAGTTCTGCTATTTATTATAAAAGAAAGTAATTGTATATAGTGCAATGGGGGGTGATGTACGGGTCTACACTCAATATTTCTAGTTCAGCCGTATATAGGAGATATTCTACTTAATATTATATACTTATAATTTAAAGATTTCATTTAAGATCTTAATGGTGTCATTTGGGTTGTTGACAGCATGACCAATAGTTCTATCATCGGTATAGATTTCGTAATCGTTACCACCTTTATAAGATTTGTCACCAAAGAAGTGAATTTCTTTAAAACCTTCACTTTCAACGTGTTGTAAAGCATAAGTTTTATCCCAACCGGTTGGGAAGACGTCAAAAGAGATTTGACCACCGATAGAGTAAGTTAAACCGTAATCAGCAAAGTTTTCTTTCAAAGCGTTAACTAAAGTTTCTCTAACGTGATGTTCTTTATCGAATTTTTCAAATTCATTTCTTTCTTCAGTAGAAGCATTTCTACCAACTGGAGAAACGTTAATCATACCATTTCTGAATTCAATGAAAGTACCTCTTCTGATTGGAATATCAATTTCAGCTAAATGTTTTAAGATAAATTTAACTAATTTATTATATTTATCATTACCAATCCAGTTAATAAAAGATTGAGAAGCTAATTCTTTACCTAATTTATAAGCAGTTAAACCATTTTCAGAGAAACAGTAATCAAAATCTTGTAAAACTGAATCACCTAATTGTTCAACTTGTTTAGATAAATCAGAACCACCAACAAAACCAATAACAACTTTTTTTCTTAATTTTTCTAAAGTAGTTCTCATTTCATCAGAAATGGTTAATCTAGCTGGGGTTAAAGTACCATCAACATCGAAAAGTACTAAAACATCTGGTTGTTCTTTATGAGAGAATGACATGGTTTATTAATAATTCAAAGAAGAAAGTGAAAGAGGTCAAAGAGAAAGAAGTCAAAGAAGAAAAAGTAACAAGGGCAGAAATCTCAACATGAAAAAAAACAAAACGGTTATATACTGTTTTTTGTTGACACGGTATGCGAAACCAACGGACATGATTGAAAATTACAATATTTTCATGCGTGGGTGCACTTCCCGGTATCTTTTAATCTGCTTTTCTACCCTCTATAGATACTCCTGCCACTTTAGTCTGGTGCCATTGGTAGTGCCATGCTGTGGCTGTTCGGAGCCGGAAAAATGGTCTCCGCCAAATGAAACACCCGTACAGTGACTCTGTCAGGATTAGCAGCACACAGTAATTAGAGGTACAGTGGTAGTAGAGAGTAGCAGTACAGAGCATACAGAGCATACAGAGCATACAGAGCATACAGAGCATACAGAGCATACAGAGCATACAGAGCATACAGCATACAGAGCATACAGAGCAGTATTATAATATGGCAATTGCAGAGCAGAATTAGGATAAAACGAACTAAGCGAAGACAATGTGCCCAATTACTGCAAAACGGTCAAACGTACGATTGTTTGCACCGATCAAATCTTGAGTTACAGGCCGGCAGAGTACATGCCAAGTCAAGTAATAGTTTGTCCGACAGAAGTTAGCTGGAAATAAGAAAAAGTAATAAGTAAAAGTAATAAGTAAAAGTAATAAGTAAATGTAATAAGTAAATGTAATAAGTAAAAGTAATAAAGTAATAAGGTAAATGTAATAAGTAAATGTAATAAGAAAAAGTAATAAGAAAAAGTAATAAGTAAAAGTAATAAGTAAAAGTAATAAGTAAAAGTAATAAGTAAAAGTAATAAGTAATAAGGTAAAAGTAATAAGTAATAAGGTAAAAGTAATAAGGTAAAAGTAATAAGGTAAAAGTAATAAGGTAGTAAAGTAATAGAAGATGTGAATGTACGGAGGTTTGCTCATGAAGTCGTGTCACTTACCGTTTCCTGGTGTACGGAGGGCTGCGGTTGGGTTCTTGACTCCGACCCCATCGCCTCGGGACGAGTCACTCGCCAAAACCGAGTCAGCCCGTTTCCCCCGTCGATACTCTTGATGAGGTACGAATGGCTCCACTATCCGTGTGGATTACCCCAGATCTCTTGGAGATCATCCGTTAAACAGCCTTCTTCACCATGGGTGCCCAGGGGAGCCCATACCAGCCAATAAGAGCCCTTAGGAGCCCTTAGAATCCCATCAGAATGACTCACCCAAGTGAAAATTTTTCCTTAACTGCTACTAATCTCCCCATGATTTGGTCGGAATATTAGCAATGGGCACGTGATCCTCCCATACAGATTTAACTGCTAATACTTCAATAAATTTATTACGGTGCGAATTTTCACTTAACTACTGCTTGAGTCAGAAGCTTTTGACCGGATTAATTTTTCAAGTTAATTTTCCAAGTTAAATAGTCTTCTTCTTGCTGTTCTTTTGCAAATTCTTTTACTGAATTCAGATAACATCAATTTAACCATGTCAGCTGAACAAATTTCCAATACTTTCCAAAAAGCCATGAATATTTCTGGTTCTCCTAACGCAGTTTCGACTTCTCCAACTCAATCATATTTATCACAATATTTCCCAGGAGGTAGTCAACAAAAAACTAGTAAAGCTTTAAAACCATTTTCAACTGGAGATATTAAGATTTTATTATTAGAAAACGTTAATTTAACTGCAATTAATATTTTCAAAAATCAAGGATATCAAGTTGAATTTTATAAATCCTCATTACCAGAAGATGAATTGATTGAAAAAATTAAGATGTTCATGCAATTGGTATTAGATCAAAAACTAAGTTAACTGAAAAAATATTACAACACGCCAAAAATTTAGTTGTTATTGGATGTTTTTGTATTGGTACTAATCAAGTTGATTTAGAATATGCTGCTAAATCAGGAATTTCAGTTTTCAATTCTCCATTTTCAAATTCAAGATCCGTTGCTGAATTGGTCATTGCTGAAATCATCACTTTAGCCAGACAATTGGGTGATCGTTCTATTGAATTACACACTGGTACTTGGAATAAAGTTAGTTCAAAATGTTGGGAAATTAGAGGTAAAACTTTAGGTATTGTTGGTTATGGTCATATTGGTTCTCAATTATCAGTTTTGGCTGAAGCCATGGGTATGAATGTCATCTATTATGATGTTGTCATGATTATGGCCTTGGGTAATTCAAAACAAGTTGATACTTTAGATGAATTATTATCAAAATCTGATTTTGTTACTTTACATGTTCCTGCCACTAGTGAAACTGCTAATTTATTAAGTGCTCCTCAATTTGCTGCAATGAAAGATGGTGCTTATGTTATCAACGCTTCAAGAGGTACTGTTGTTGATATTGCCGCTTTGGTTCAAGCAATGAAATCAGGTAAAATTGCCGGTGCTGCTTTAGATGTTTATCCAAATGAACCAGCTAAAAATGGTGAAAATTTATTTAATAATGATTTAAATTCTTGGGCTGAAGAATTAACTTCCTTAAGAAATGTCATCTTAACTCCTCATATTGGTGGTTCCACTGAAGAAGCTCAATCTTCAATTGGTGTTGAAGTTGCTTCTTCTTTAACTAAATATATTAATGAAGGTAGTTCAATTGGTGCAGTTAATTTCCCAGAAGTCTCTTTAAGAGATTTAGATTTAGACCAAGAAAACTCTGTTAGAGTCTTATATATCCATCAAAATGTCCCTGGGGTCTTGAAAACCGTTAACAATATCTTATCAAATCACAATATTGAAAAACAATTCACCGATTCAAGAGGTGATGTTGCCTACTTAATGGCCGATATCTCTCAAGTCGATCTTGCTGATATCAAATCCTTATACGAACAATTAGAACAAACCCCTTACAAAATCGCAACCCGTTTATTATATTAATCTCCTTGATAGTTAAATAGTTTTAATAAAAATTCTTTATATAAATCTTTGTATATATCTGGATGTCTGATATGGTGTGTACGGGTGTGTAGTGTCTTGACCAAAAAAGAGAGAGAAAAAGACTGAGTGAACTCGAAGTTTTGGTGGCAATGGAAATCAAATGATAGGTTATCAACTACATCTAAATCACCCTTCAAACAATAGTTCAATTGATTTTATATCGGCTGTATTCTAAGTGCAATAACGTCTTGAAAAGAAGAACAGAGATAACAAAAACATGGCATTGGTTTCAGCAGCTCCATACTTGGCTTTACTAAGTGAACAAGATTCTAGCTTGAAGCAATATGCTTTAACATCCCTTAATGAAGTCGTTGATCAATTATGGGTTGAAATTGCCAATAACATCACTGACTTGGAAGATTTATATGAAGATGAATCATTTGAAAAAAGATCATTGGCAGCATTAGTCATATCAAAAGTTTATTACAACTTGGGAGATTTTGAAGCTTCAGTCAAATATTCCCTTTTCGCTGGTAATGAATTCAATATTGAAGAACAATCTCAATATATAGAAACTATTGTTTCTCAATGTATTAATCTTTATAATTCATTATCTACTAAAAAATTTAATGGTGAATCAGTAGAAATTGATCCAAGATTAACTGGTATCTTTGAAAGAATGTTGGATAAATGTATTAAAGCAAATGAATTTAAATTGGCATTAGGTATATCTTTAGAAAGTTTCAGATTAGATATAGTTGAATCAATTTTGAAAAATCAAATCTCAACCGATGAAGAAAATGCTTTAAATTTAATAAATTACGTCTTGATTTGTTCAAATACAGTTATTGAAAATACCGCCTTCAGAACTCAAGTTTTGAATTCCTTAATTGATTTATTATTATCTTTACAAAAAAATCAAGATTTTTTCACTATTTTCAAAATTATCGTTCAATTAAATGATTCTAAAATTGCTATTCAATTATTCAAACAATTAATTGAAAAAGATAAAAAATTAATTGCTTATCAAGGAGCTTTTGACTTGGTTAGTACTGCTAATCAAGAATTATTAGATAAAGTTATTAATGAATTGAAAGACGACGAATCTTTTAAACCACAGGATCCAGTTCAATCCAGATTATTATACATCTTAAGTGGTGTTCCAACTTGTGATTTAGATATCACTTTCTTATACAAGAATAATAATACCGATATCTCCATTTTAAACAAATCGAAAAACTTGTTAGAAGGCAGAAGCTCAATTTTCCATTCTGCTGTTACTTTTTCAAATGCATTCATGCATGTTGGTACTACTGATGATTCTTTCTTCCGTAAAAACTTGGAATGGTTAGGTAAAGCAACCAATTGGTCCAAATTTTCTGCCACTGCAGCTTTAGGGGTTATTCATAAAGGTAATTTATCTCAAGGTCGTAATATCTTAAAACCTTATTTACCAGGCTCTTCTGGTGCTCCTCACACTAATGGTGGTTCTCTTTTCGCTCTTGGTTTAATTTTCACTGGTCACGGAAGAGAAATTATTGATTATTTGAAACAATTCATTGATGAACATGGTAATTCTGCCGGTTCTACTGATACTGATGTTATGTTACATGGTGCTTGTCTTGGTGCGGGTGTTGCTGGTATGGCTTCTAATTCAGAAAGTCTTTATGAAGCTTTGAAAGTTGTTTTATATTCTGATTCAGCAATTTCTGGTCAAGCTGCTGGTTTAGCTATGGGTTTGGTGATGTTGGGTTCTGGTAATGAAAGTGCTATTAATGATATGTTAACTTATGCTCAAGAAACTCAACATGAAACCATTATTCGTGGTTTAGCAATTGGTATTGCATTATTATGTTATGGAGGAGAAGAGTCTTCGGAATCTGTCATTGATCAATTATTAACTCAAGAAAATTCCATCTTAAGATACGGTGGTGTATTCACTGTTGCTTTGTCTTACGCTGGTACTGGTAATAATGGCGCCATTAAAAAATTACTACACTTTGCTGTGTCTGATCCTTCTGATGATGTTAGAAGAGCATCCGTGATGGGTTTGGGTCTTGTTTTAATCCGTGACTATACTGCAGCCCCTCAAATTGTTGAATTATTAGCAGAATCACATAACCCTCATGTTCGTTACGGTACCGCCATGGCTTTAGGTATTGCATGTGCTGGTAGAGCCTTACCTGCCGCCATTGAAGTTTTAGAACCTTTAACTAAGGATCCTGTTGACTTTGTAAGACAAGGTGCTTTACAAGCCAGTGCTATGATTTTAATACAACAAACTGAAAAACTTAATCCTAAAGTTAAATCATTCAACAAATTATACGCCGACACCGTTAAAAATAAACATGAAGATGCATTGGCTAAATTTGGTGCTACTTTGGCTCAAGGTATTATCGATGCAGGTGGTCGTAATGTCACCATTAATGTTGAAAATGCACAAACTAACACTTTGAATGTTAAAGCTATAGTTGGTTTAACTTTATTTGCTCAATCATGGTACTGGTTCCCATTGGCACATTTCTTATCATTATCATTTACTCCTACTGTCCTCATTGGTGTTAAAGAAGATTTGAAAGCCCCACAATTTGAAATTAATGTTCATACCAAACCTGAATTATTCCAATATCCACCTAAAGTTGAAGAATCCAAAGAAAAGCAACCAGATAAAATTGCTACTGCTGTTTTATCTACAACTGCTAAGGCCAAAGCAAGAGCTAAGAAATCACAAGCCAAGAAACAAGAAGAAGATGGTAGTGATAAAATGGAAGTTGAAAAAGAGGCTTCCGAACAACCTACCAAACAGGAAGATAATAATAAAGAGAAAGAAGTTAAAGATGAAGATAAAAACCTTGATCAATCGAATCAAGTTCGTTACAGTAAAACCCCTTATAAAATAAATAACTTATCGAGAATCTTACCCGCACAATCAAATTATGTGTCTTTTATCAATGATAGATTTGTTCCAGTAAGAAGATTTAGAGGCAGTGGTGGTATTATTGTTTTAGAAGATACTAGACCAGATGAAAAAGTTGAAGTTATCAAAACCGTTAGACAATTAAATATCACCGAAGCACCAATGCCTGAGCCATTCATATTATCAGGTGAAGATTTAGAAGATGATGAATAAATTCAAAATACGATTCTATAATCTATTTTTTATAACTACATGTATTTATATAAAGTTCGATTTCTCTTAAAATAAGTTAATGAAATTAAAAAGAAAAAAAATTGTAAAATTAATTTAGTCTTCAAACTTCAAAAATTGCAGTCACTGGACGATGATCACTCATTAAGTAACCATTATATTCCGAAGGTAATACTTCGTGCTTAATTATCGGAACACCTTCTGGGGCCCAAATGAAATCGATACTCTTTTGTTCCCGTCCTTTTTTGAAACCAGTGTCGGTATGTTCAAAACCTCTCTTTTCCTTAGCATTGCAAGAAGTATCGTATAATGATTTGCATAATGTTTGATAGGCTTCTTCATGTTTTTCACTGTTAAAGTCACCACTTAGTAAACTTGTTCCTTGAGACTTGTTCATAATATCAACAATTTGTTTAGACGAGTTTTCTCTTGCCTTTTTACCTCTATGGTCATAGTGGGTATTTAAGTAATTGATAATCTTTCCCAGCTTCTTATGTTTCACTATAACATCAGTGACAATTCTTTCATAAGCTGCATCCCAACCTTTACTTGGACGATCAGGTGTGGTACCTAACCAAATTGTTTTACCCGATAACAATTCCCATTCTGATTTCTGGTATAAAATAGGAGCATATTCACCCCTAGTTTTACCGTCATCTCTACCAACACCAAAATAAGACCAATCTGGTCCTAAAGATTGTAAGATATCATTCAACTGATTTTGTTTAACTTCTTGGAAGCCAAACAAAGTAGGAACGTTTTGGGATGCAACAAATTTAATGGCTGCTTCAACACCTGCTCTTCTCACTGCCCAGGGTTGTTCTCCTTCCATTAAATTTTTTGCATCTTGTCTAATATTGTGAGAATAGATTTGAATATGTAAAGGGGGTAAATTCTTATTCTCGTCCTTAATTGAAGCGTTTTCATTCACATTTCCTGTGGACGCTGAACCAGAATGATTTTGATGTTCTTTATATTTTTGTTCAGCCTTATGAACTAATTTTTTGGCAATTACACCTCCAAGAGACTCGAAACCCATTTCCACTTACTTTTAGTTCTTTCAATTAACTAACAATTGACTCTTTTATCTGAAATCAAGTAAATATTTCGAGAAAAGAAGCTGATAAAGTATTTATTGTTCTATATCGTTTCATGAGGCACAGATAACCTCGAAATCTGGAGGTTGCGATCGTGTGACTAAAAACATGATCCGTACACCGCCATCGTTTATAGAGTAACTACACTCTTGTAAGCTTTAAATTGGATAAATAGGATATAGAATGCTGTTGGTGGTTGTTGAAATATCCTAGAAATGTATGTTTTTAACAATTTTCAAGTAATGCATAGGTTAAGTTCTAAGAAATTGTTGCAAAAACCCAAAAATTGAACAAAATTGAACAAAATTGTAAAAACTATACGAATTATAAAAATTGATAATAATTGCCAAAAACAAAGATTCAAATCCTAAGAAAAGAACAATATACTAGTAGGCGGCAGTTGACGGTATAAGAAGCTGATATATATGGATATTCTATTACCTTCGACCAAATCCTTGGAACTTATCTACTCCATTCAAGTTATTTTTATTAACTAAAACCTCTGATCTGGTCTTTTTTCGACTTCGATTAATGTCTTCCTTCCATGAACCTTGAATATGTTGACTTCTCCGTAGTCAAGTAAAAAAACGAGAAAACTAAAAAACAGGAAAAATGAAACATATCCTCAGGCAGCGTACTTAAAAAATTGATTAAGGCTCTAATGGCTTCAAAAGAAATAGGTAAATATAAGTAGAGTTCAAAATATCTAATAATAAAAAATTTGCCGTAAAACTTAGCGTTAAAATACATATGTAATAAACGCTAGCATAAAAAAACCAGGTTTCAAAACTGACATGAAATCGGGCGTGTGGTCTAGTGGTATGATTCTCGCTTTGGGCGACTGTTCAGTACACTGAACGGAACATCACTAAGCATGCGAGAGGCCCTGGGTTCAATTCCCAGCTCGCCCCTTTCTTTTTTCCATTTTTTTTTCATTAAAACTCTTCAAGTCCTAACCACACGTTGGGCCGTCGATAACACTAATCGAGAAAACTAATGAATAGCATGCTTTTAAGCAGTGTGAATATAATCAAAGAGCTCATAGTCTTTGCTTGGTATGAGTAAGTTCCCCCCAATCGTATATCTGCAACAAAGAAGCGTATGACCACTCTCTATTCTTCCTACCTTATATCGAGCCAGTTTTCTAGACTCGTTATTGGTCGTTTTACAATAACAAGTGTCCAAGATCATAAGGTCTTCGGGGCTGGTTATACGAATAAGAAAGACCCGTTCCTCAGCTTTCCGGAAGAGAAGAGAAAAAAGTAGTAAGAAAAAAAAGGAAGTCAGGGAAATTTGGGAGGCACGGTACTCTGAGTTTAAATCCATTCCTTTCTTTATTACTTTCCCTTATTGATTACTCAGCTCCTTATTGATTTCGGTATATCCAATTCCCATATACCCAATTCAGCGTATACGATTGAGGCTGCTCAATTGCTTATCAATTCTCGTATAATTCATTAATAAGTCCCGTTCCCGAACCTTAATTTGCCATTAATTTGCGATTTGAAGTTCCACTACAGATCTCTAGGATTTTACCCTTTTTTTTTTCATTCAACTATAGAACTCGACTAGTTTCCAGATATGGGTCTTAATAATCCAATTCCAAGAAGTTTGAAGAGTGAATCAAAGTATGTATTGAGTTAGAACTCGTGAGTTCGGGAGTACCCCACCGTTTTCGAAGTGAAAAAAAAAAAAAAAAAAGAGAAAACGAAGTTTTTGATAAGATACTAACAACCAACTTCAATTTAGGAAAGCTGCCAAAGTTCTTTCGTCGTTTATAAAGCCGAACCAGGTTGCCGGCCCGGATCAGATCATTCCTCCAAACATTTTGAAGAATGCCAAAGGACTTGCAGTCATTACCGTGTTAAAAGCCGGATTTCTTTTCTCGGGGAGAGCAGGTTCTGGTGTTATAGTAGCAAGGTTGCCTGATGGAAGCTGGTCTGCACCATCTGCCATTGTCACTGCAGGAGCAGGTGTAGGGGGTCAAATTGGTGCAGAAATCACTGATTTTGTTTTCATTTTGAATTCAAAAGCAGCAGTTGATTCTTTTGCTCAATTGGGTTCAATTACCTTGGGTACCAATATATCTGTTGCTGCAGGGCCATTGGGTAGAAATGCCGAAGCTGCAGGTACTGCTTCCTTGAAGAGTGCTTCAGCCGTTTTTGCCTATTCTAAAACCAAAGGTTTATTTGCAGGTGTTTCATTAGAAGGTTCAGCAATTGTGGAAAGAAGAGATGCAAACCGTAAGTTTTACGGTCCTAATTGTAAAGCAAGAACTATTTTGGCTGGTAGAGTTGATATTCCACCTGCTTGTGATTCCTTAATGAGAGTTTTGGAAAGTAGGGTTTTCAATAATAGATTACCTTATGATGACGATGAATTTTATAATGATGATTATTACGATGATATCCCTTCTCCATCAGAATTCTCCGATACAACCTCTGAATATTCATCAAGAAGAGGTGAAAGAAGAAGGGGTGGTGCAGCTGGTATCCATTCAATGGGTAGTAGAAGATATAGTGATGAATATGGCTACTCTGATGATGATTATTCTGATGATGATTCTTATTCAAGAGGTGATTACAGCAGATATAATAGAAAACATGGTGGTGCAAGTGGTGGTAGCTCAACAAGAAAGGCTACCAATTCTCGAAGATCAGCTTGGGAAGATGATATTTATGATAATTCGGCTTCCACTAATTCGAGAAGACGAACAAATACTGATGTTGATAATTTAAATTCTAGATTTTCCAATACTAGAATAAGCTCAAATGGGGCAGGTAGTCCGTCAAGACCTTCATCTTCTAAACCAACATTTGGAGGTTCAAGCTCTGGTGCTAGTGGTAATCAAGCAATAGCATTATATACTTTTAAAGGTGAACAAACTGGAGATTTACCATTTAATAAAGGTGATGTGATTGACATTTTGAAAAAATCAGAAACCTCCGATGATTGGTGGACTGGTAGAAATAACGGTACTACCGGTATATTCCCTGCAAATTATGTCCAATTAATATAAGAATATGTGTACGAACAACCAAAACAAAAAAAAAAGTTATTTTTCTAGATTGAATTTTAATTTTATTCTTATATAATAATATATGTTAATTATAAACTCTTTTTGTTTTAAATGGATAACTAACGTAAATAGAAATCAAGATAATTGGAAAACTTCATTCACGAAATGATTTACCACAGTTTTACCTTCTTCAAATTTGTCATCTTGGTATCTTACTATAGCAGCAGCATGAGCAGCTTTAGTATTTCTGATCAAAATGGGGAATTTATTCCAACTAAGAGTATTCAATTTTTCAATGATGAAATTTTGTTGGGATGTTAATTCTAATTTGAACTCATCACTATTGGGTTTTAATGACGTTTCTTTTAATTTGTCTCTATTATGAACACTATAACTATCGGTATACTCGCTATTCATGGCATCGTAAACTGATTCAACAAAAGTGTCGGTCTGATCTTTTATTGTATTATTAATTTCTTTACCTAATGATTCCAAATAATCATTATTTTCATTAATATCAAGCAGGTTTTTGGGTATTTCAAGATCGTCAAAAGAGTAATTATTATTATTGGAATCTTCATTTATAAAGTCATACAAGTAAATCAAACTATTTGAGCCATCTTTGAAAAAGTCATTAACTCTTCTATTAAGTTTGAATCTTTGAAATAAGGAAGATCCAATAAAAAAAATACTCCATAATGGTGTAAATAATAACAAATTACCCAAAACTTTTAACCAATTCAATTTTCTGATAAGAAGTTTTTGAAATTTGGAAGCTTGATCGAATTTATCCAAAGTGGGTGGAGCAGCCTTCTCATAACAAATTGGTTTACTGAAGTCAATTACTGTGGGTTCATAGTTCTTAATGTAATCTAATTTATATGCTGATGGGTTCTCGTTGGACATTGAATTGAAAGGATCAGCTTCCTCAATAGCAGAGGTAAACCAACATGTTCTCTTATCATTAACTATGTTAGCATATAAGGATCTATACTTGAACTTCTGCAAAGCTTTGAAAAAAACAGAATTGGTTTCAGCCATCCATACCAATAAAGGTAAATCATTAACATTAGGTAATTTACTAGAAGGGGAGACGATTTTGGAATCTTTAAGAAATAACTGGTAACCAGAATGGGCTAGGAAATGAGGTACTATCTTGTTGAATAACTTAACTGATACGTTTTCTCCAGGTGCTAATACCCCAACATGAGGAGAACAGAAAGTTACAAAGTTTGTGGGTTCAATATTATCAAAGTACTTTTGAAAATACAAAATACCCAAAGCAAATCTTGATATCAACCCACCAAGAGAATAACCAATAATCAGAAATTTAGTTACTCGATTTTTTGAAGCAGTATTATTCGATAAACTGACAGTTTCTCTCAAAATTTCATCAGCTATTCTCTTCCCATTAACATCGATTCCATCATAAGTTAAAAATCCAGAATGTGAGCCTGTCTTATAAATAACTACTTGCTCTTGTTGCAGAGCTTGCTCATTAAAATGATTTTTGAGTTGTTTTTCAATGTACAAAAGATGAGATGGGTTTCCCCAGAGCCCATGAACCAACACAACAAGATGGTAATCGACCATGACCTTATTGAAGAATCCAACCAAGTTTTTCGGTAGAAATTAGTGGGTTTAAAGGTAGTGGTGATCTTATTGTTAAAGATAAGAGATTTCGTTATCTTTTTTTGGAAAACTAAACCTGGAACCAAAATGCGAAGTTTTGCAAAATCGTCAGACGATAAGATTCGCTTAGTGAAGAACAGACTAGAAGAATATCCAGTGTGAGACGGGAAGGCTACTTTACAAGGGGAATAGCAAAGGTGAAAGTCCAACACAGGCGTAAAAGGTATTACAAGGAGCCAACAGTAAATATGAGCTGATCTCTTGAGAGTTGGATATTTACTCAACAAAAAAACCTGGCAGATTTGAATGCTTTTATACCCCCAATTAAAACCAGCCAGTTCATGAAAAGGAGTTTAGTAATACAAAGTTGTGAAATGTAAACATCAAAGTGAAACATTATGTCTTTCACTTCGCGAAACAGATAGGTTTTGCTAGATGAAAAAGGTATTGCAAAAAGTTGAAGATACAACCAACAATTAAGTTAAATTTATTAATTACAGCTATTTACACATAAGTAAGGAGGATTTTATTTAGAAAGACACTTCTCAATAAGTAATGCAGTTGCAACACTCACGTTCAACGAGTCGACTATGCTGTCAATATCATCGTCGTTAACATGGCGACTTTTCTCTAAGCCAACCAAAAAATCGGCCCGAAGCTTAATATTGGTTCTTACGCCGGCACCTTCACTACCCATCACCAATAAAATAGGCATTTGCTCTAAAAGATCTGACAAATCGCTCGTTTCAACATACTTGTTAACCAAGTGCTTAGAATAGTTCTCGTTCAAGTCCTTTAATTGATCAGCAGTGGGTTTTGCATCTGCCACTAATACTCCCCATCCATTGGTTTTGGCGTCTTCCAAGAAGGGGATGGCATTGTCATTTTTATATATCGACATTAATTCAAGAGCTCCTCCACTGGCTTTACTGGCGGCTGGTCCTAATCTAGCACTATCATGTTCAGGTACTATAACAAAATCAACCCCTAAGTAATAAGCCAGTCTCATGATGGCACCTGCATTCTGAGGATCAGTTATTCCGTCCAAGTATAATGCTAAGGGGAATTGTCCTTCCTTTCTTGCAATTTGGAAACTTTCAGTAGTACTATTTCCGTAAGATTCCTCGTAAAATTTTAATTGATATTCTCCTTCCTTATCAACTTTCAACAATGATTCCACAAGAGGTGGCGAGAGTTTTCTTGTTTCTAATATAACTCCATTATGTACTCCTCTATCACTGATTCTATCCAAATTTTGCCTCAAAGGTTCATAAGTTATTTTAATACCAAAATTCTTACATAATTGTTTGATCTTTAAATGTTTATCATCTTTACTATCCTTGATCGATTCTAATGCAATTAATCGGTTGAACCCGCCTCTTTTATTTGACATTAATGCACTTAATACTGGGTGGGTACCGTACAAGTAATCACTCATTGGATTTTTGATCAGTTTCCAATTAACTAAAGGTGAAACTTCTCTTTTTGGTTTCTTATCTAGCTTTGATGATTCATGCTCCACACGAAGAGCTCTCAATCTTCTTTGGCGTTCAACTTTTTCTTTGAGCTTCTTTCTTTGATCTTCACTTATATTACCATACTTTCTCATGAAAAATTCATCTTTACTAATTCCTCTTTCTTCCCAAATCTTCTTTTTGTTAGCCTGATCCGGGAAACTTTTATCGAAAGTTCTTGACTTATTTAGCTTCTCTTTCGGTATTTTCACTTGAGAACGGAACGTTGCATTTCTGATCGTACTTTGACACAAGCTTCTAATACTCACTATGTTTTTAACCATTCTGTAATCGTGGAGAAGTTGGTGATGACTTGAATTTTTTTCAACTTAGTTCTTTTTTTTTTCCTACTCTTTACTGCGATACCATTTTTACAAATAAATATATTAATCAATAAATACTATGAATAAATATACAGAGCTAGAATAAAACACCTTTGGTACTTGGAACTTCGTTAGTACCATTTGACGAGATTGCCTCTTTAAGAGCCACGGCCAATGCCTTGAAAGCAGACTCAGCTCTATGATGGTCATTAAATCCTCTTAAACAATCAACGTGTAAAGTAATAGCAGCAGCTTGAGCAAAACTTTCTAAAACATGAGGAATCATTTCACAAGATAAGTCTCCGATTTTTTCTCTTTTCAAACCTAATTCAATAACCGCATAAGGTCTATTTGATAAATCGACAACTGCTCTACTCAAAGCTTCATCCAAAGGAGCAAACCCAGTACCAAATCTTTTAACTCCTCTCACCTGGCCCAAGGCCTTATGGAAAGCCATACCCAAACTAATAGCAACATCTTCTGCAGTGTGATGATCATCTATGTGAAGATCTCCAATACATTCAATAATTAAGGACCAGCCGGAATGTTTGGCTAAAGCATGCAACATATGATCGAGGAACCCCACCCCAGTGTGGACCTCAATGAGCTGGGATGTTGTGGATTGCGTAGCATGTCCCAGTGATTCACCACCATTCAATTTGGCAGCATTCTTCTCCTCAAAAAGTGATTCTTCCAATTGAACTGCCCCACCATCGAGCGATATGGCAATCTGGATCTTGGTTTCGTTGGTGATTCTCTTGATAGTGGCTTCTCTAGGCATTTCAGCAACAACACTAACTTCTTTCTGGTCTTCTACGGGTGCTTATAAGTTCAATATGTCAATATTTCAATTTTTCAATTTTTCAATTTTGATTTTTTTCCTTTATGACTCTTTCTTTTGACTCCTGATTTGCATCCATACACCACCAGTAAACTACTAGATCAATTTACCAGTTAGTACCAGTTAAACAATCAACTAATATTAGTATAATTGAATCTGGGAAGCTCGGTCAGCACCATATAAAAGTACTCCCGATACCTCTTTCCACGCCTCCTTCATACTTTAGTTCTTAGCACTGATTAATAAGAAAAGCGTGTTTTTCTTTTTGTAAGGTGTACGGTTGTTACATTTTTTTCAGAAAAGAATCGATTAGATAGATGGCGTTTTAGGGTTATATCAATACGTGGTAACAGCTAAGAAGCATTCTTTATAGGCCCTCTATACCAGGATAGTGTCCAGAAATATTCAGCCTACACGTTGTTAAGCAACTCTCACTTATTTATATTATTATTCAGTAAAGTTGAGTGTGTTCCAACTAGAAGGAAGAGATCAGAATGAGTTCGATATCACATTATAAACGAACCGAAGTCATTGGACGAGGGAAGTTTGGGGTGGTTTATAAAGGATTCCATAAGCAAACGAAGCAAGTAGTGGCCATCAAGGTTCTTAATCTAGATACACAAGAAGATGAGGTGGCAGATGTTCAACAGGAGATTCAATTTTTAACTGATTTGAAGACGGTCCCCAACGTGACACATTATTATGGATCTATTCTTAATGATACGAAGCTCTGGATCATAATGGATTACTGTGCTGGTGGGTCAGTTCGTACTTTATTGAAGGCAGGTATCTTTGAAGAACGCTATATTGCGGTTATAGTAAGAGAATGTCTCACTGCATTACAAGCAGTTCACAAATTGGGAGTTATTCATCGTGATTTGAAGTCGGCCAATATTTTAATTACAAATGAAGGTAATGTACAACTCTGTGATTTTGGGGTTGCTGCTAAAGTTACTAGTAGCTCAGTTAAAAGAACAACCATGGCTGGGACTCCTTATTGGATGGCCCCTGAAGTTATTCGTGAAGGTGATCAATATGATTCAAAAGCTGATATATGGTCTCTTGGTATAACTATTTATGAAATTGCCACCGGTAACCCTCCATATTGTGATAAAGATGCAATGTGGGCAATGCAAATGATTTCAAAACTGACTCCTCCTCGTTTAGAAGGTCGTGAATATTCTGCTGCATTGAAAGAATGTATAGCATTATGTTTGGATGAAAGTCCCGTTGAAAGACCTTCAGCTGATGATTTACAAAAATGTAAATTAATGAAATTTTACCGTAATTATCCGACCTCAATTTTAAAAGAAGTAATCTCAAAATATTTACTTTGGAGAGATAAAAATTCTTCGAGAGAATCAGTTTTCCTAAACTTAAACGATGATTTACAACAAAATCAAGATAGTCCTGGTAATGATAATAATAATCTTCAAGTCAAATGGGATTTCGACTCCTTGAGTAGTCGTGAATATATCATCGATAATGATATAAGTATGAATAAAGTTACTGACTCTTATGATGGTGAAGATGGATTTAAATCACCCCAAGATCCAAATACCGACACCCTTAGACAAGAAGGGTACTCAAATAGATATAATAGTTCGAAGAATAGTACAATAAACTTGAATAGATTCAACGATCAATCAAGTAATGCAACTTATCCAAATCAAAATACCCAAAATACAAATACTTATCACCAGACAATAAAAGCTTCTTCAGAGATTCCTAAGTCACTACAATCTTTATTCGAAGAAAATTCCCCAGAAATTAATCCTCTCCCTAGTACAATTAAGCAGTAATGATTTCGAATTACCTACTAGCTTTGCAAACTTGAATGATAACCGCGTTGAATCCCCTACAATCGAAATCCCTGATATGGATAATTTAGCTAACTTTGCTACTAAAAACTTAAATCAAGCAAATAGCGCCACGTCTAATCCTTCTAATCATCAGTTGAGTCGACCTCCAGCTTTACACCACTCCCAATCAGCTTCAGCAGCTTTGGAGTCTAGATCTTCCGCCAATTCCACCATGAATCGTCCTAGGAAATTAACAATTTCAAATACTGCTAGTAGCTCCATTTCAAATTTGAGTAATCAAGAATCTTTACATTCCCAAGACTCTCCTCTAGTTCCTGATCCTCAACAGCAGCAACAAGCTATGCCCCATACGCCACCTTATACTAGTAATCACATCCATTCAAAAACTCCTTCTCCTGCTCCTCCACCTTCATCAGCTTTACTTCATGAAGCCAGTGGAGCTAATACAGGGTCTCCCTCGAAAATCTATGCGGGCTTTACATTCAAATAACAACCCCTTATTACAAGCCCATTAACATGAAGCTTCCAGAATCATCAAACCAAACAGCATATAGCTCCAAATCAAGTAACGATGCCCCAAGTTCAGGATCTACAACAAACGCCCCATCTACTTCCTCAACAGCAGCACCAACGAACCACCCAAAGCCTAGAAAGGGCAAACCAAGTTTACACATTCAAATGCCTACTCCTTCTACGACGTTCAATAGTTTGTCCGCCCTTACAAATAACGAATACGAACAGGACGTCAACAATGAAAATACAGACAGTGCAGTAAACCAGTTTGGTGTAAGCATTTCTCAATTAACAAACTTCCCTATGACCATGACTCCCGTTGCCGAAAGAGAAAATCCAGCTGAAGAACATGCCCATCAAAACAGGGAACGTACCGAGTCTACATCTTCAACTGGACAAAGACACTTCACCACTAATATACAAACACAACAAATCCAAGGGCAGAAGAAGTCAGCTTCAAATTCCGGTCCAAACACGGCTCCTATAACCACCAATACAACAGGATCAAATCTTTTCCTTCCAAGAACAACTTCTCTAGGTGGAACTTCTCCATCCTCAGCTACAGTTGCCTCCAAGACGAAATTCCCACTAATCCCAGCTATAAACCCAGAATTTTTCATGGACACTGTACCTAAAGACAAGTTGATCAGTGAATTGGATTCTATGATTAAATTATTCAACCAAGGCTTGGACGCGTTGGAAGATGGTTTATAATTTTTTCTATTGCATTTACTCATTTATTCTTAAGTAGTTACCATGAACCTAGCTAGATTTACCTTTCGAAAGCGAAACACCAAAGATGTATGGAATAAGAGAATCCATCTATTCTCTTTGTAGGTTGCAAACTCTTTATTTGATAATATATATATGCAGTACAACCGAATGTATTAGAGGAAAAAAAAAAAATAAATACCGTTCTGAAGAAATACTTTTCAGAAATCATTGATGAAAAGATAATTAAAACTTATTTTAAAAAATCATATATTTAAGAATAGAGATATTGATCAACAACCATGCCGCCTCGTATGAGACGTCGTATTGCATCGGCGAAAAGAGAGGAAATTGAACGAGAACAAGAACAGCTTTCTCGAACAATTGTTCGTCCTTTTGAAACGTTAAATGGTTTGCCGTTATCGTACAATGCCCCTCCAGATGGTCATTATGAAGATGCTTTCAACAATCCCTTGACTATTAAAGATAGCGCTGTTTTATATAATTCACTACTAAGATCGCGATATAACTATCTTCATAATCCTCCGATGTTTAAGCTATTTTGGGTGAAACAAAGTTCATATGCTAAGAAGTTAGCTGAACAAGAGAAAGAGAGAGAAAAAGAAGACCCAAGAGGGCATCATACTGCATCAAATGTGGGTCGTGGTAGAGCACATCAACCTACTAAAGATCAAAATGAAAGAGTGCCAGTTTTAGGGAGTGAAGTCAGTGCAAGAGATGTAATGGTTAAACTATGCGATGGTTCTTTCAGTTTAGGTCCTCATTTTTTTCAAATAAGATTGTTTATAGTCAAAGATGACCGTCCAGATAAGCCGATTAGGAAAAAGGAGGATACCAACTTACCAGATGAAAAAAAAGTGGAAGAATTGAATAATTCTGAAGTCCTGAAAAGTGACCCTCAGAGACCGGACACCGACAAAGCAAATATTGGTAAACCAGACTCAAATAATTTGAGAGATTCCTCTTCGGAAAAGGCACCCGACAATACTTTACCTGGCGGACCGAAAGCACAAGTTAATGATACTGAAAGCGAAGATAAAAATGTGGAAAGGAATATTGACAGTCTCGGGCCTGCTGAGGAACAGAAAGAAAGTACGAGAGTAATAAATCAAGAAAATAAAATAGTGGAATCGAATCCCAATCAACCTGAAGAAGTTTCTGAACCAAAAATCGAAACTTATAACAGTGAACCGGATGAAATCGGGAAGACGGTTACAATTCCAACTGCAGACTCCGATAAAGCTGTATCGTCTGAACAGGGCTTACAGGACAATAAAAAGATGGGAGATTCAAGAGACAAAGACGGTGACGTTCCCAAAGATATTGAAGGAAAACAACCGACTTCAACAGGATCAGACCCAGATGAACAGAAGGACCCCAAACCTACAAACATTGATTCAGGAAACGAAGTTAGTGGGAAAGGTGAAAGCTCCTCACTGTCTTCTACAGGGAAAGAGACCTTGGCCTCAGATGCAACGACTACTGATCAGACTAAATCTGAGCCGAAAGGGTCAACAAATGATGAAAAATCGAATTCCAACAATATAATTAAAACCGGAGCCCCACCGCAGCCCTTAGTAGCACTGAGGCCATCTGAAACACACACAGTAGCTACTTCGCTGTCTTCGAGTGATAGTACCAGACCGATAAGCACTCCAGCTCAACGCCCTCAACAGCGTGCACCATCGTCAGACATGCGTTCAGTTGAAAACACAATCATGATATCGAACTTGAACGCTATTGCTAGAAGAGAAGAATCTTTGAATGACTTAATGAAGACTGTTGCCTCAGGAAAAGCATCTCAAGAGCAAATAGTGTTATTCAAAGGATACATCGAAAGAGCGAGAGCTATGGGACCTCAACCTGAACATGCAAATTTATTTCCAAATGGTATATTACCCAAGCAAAAGAAGACGAAACAAAACAAAGTTCCTAAGACCCCAAAGCCTCCTAAAGAGAAAAAGCCTCCCAAGGAAAAGAAGACAAAGGAACCTAAACTTCCAAAAGAAAAGAAACCTAAAGAACCGAAAACTCCAAAAATCCCTAAGGAAAAGAAAATCAAAGACCCTAAAAAGCCTAAAGAGCCTAAAACACCTAAGCAACCGAAATCCAAAATCCCAAAAGAACAGAAGCTTACAGCATTTCAAGAAAAGTACTTATATGATGCTACATTACTTTTCGAATTTGTGGAAAACCCTAATATCAGATACTTATTACCTCAGTATTCAATTTGCGAAGTTGTTGACACTACAAATGACCATGGTGCAACCACAGTTCGTACTGATAATGAAGACGTTTCGGATACCAAGGATATTTTGATGAGTTTTCTTTGGATTCATAATAGCGATGAAGTAGAAGACTACGAAAAGAAATTGGGTGAATATGAAAGAGCTATCAGAGAACGTCATGAAGCGGAGGAAGCAGAGAAGCGGAAGAAGATTGAAGAAGAAGAAGCAGCGAAAAGACTCGAAGAAGAAGAGAAAAAGAAAGAAGAGGAGCAGAAAAACCCCGAAAGTCTGAACAACCCTGAAAATGGTGATGAAAACACCGAAAAGACTTCCGAGAATAAACTGGAAAATAATGACACCAATGAAAATAGTGAATTGAAGACAAAAGAAGCTATTAACGACAAAGCCGACGAAATTCCTATAGAAGAGACAAAAAACGAAGAAACAGAAGACGCAAAAGAAGAGTTAAAAGAAGAGGCTAAAGAAGAGGTAAAAGAAGAACCAGTGGAAGAAGTCGGTAACCCTGATTTGGATCTGGCTGTAAAACCTAAAAGAAAAGCCCCTCCTCCAAGAAGAGGAGGCCGTAAGAAAAGAAGGGGCCCAGTTCCCAGAAAGGCAGCAGAGAAGAAACTCGAGCCTCCTACCGAACCGGAGTATAAATACACCGCAATGACTTTTAAGATTAAAGAAATACCAACTAGATTGGTCCCTTTGATTACAAATAGTGTTAAGCCAGTGCATGAAGTCCGTG